>JBAMBO010004657.1:0-78378 GCA_037044535.1 Lordiphosa magnipectinata
TGTTACAAAGCAAATAAGCCTTATGGCTTAAGCACGTAGTACCAAAGATTATACATACAATGCTTCTAAGGCTTGGAACTTGGAGGCCGTGGGTTCAAAGCACGGCAGAAGCATATTTTTTGTTTTTATTTTTATTTTAGGTTTATTTAGCTCACAGCGCTTTAGCTCACACGGCTATTACTCACACGCTAACAGCGGCGCTTAAATCATACTTAAAGCACAGCAGCCAAAAGCACTTAGCCCTTATAAGTGAGCAACGAGCGCCTTGGTGTAGAGGATGAGAGGTGGCCTCTCAACGTTGAAGTCGTGGGTTCAAGTCCCAGTAGGTTCAGAATATTGTACATATCTTATAATAATAAACTTTTCACACCTGGAATTAACTTTATTGCACCTGAAATCCACAAAAATTGTTGCAATGTTAAGTGATTGGTTCTTTGAAATTTGGTTTCAACAAGACGGCGCTACGTGCCACACAGCGCACGCCACAAACGATCTCTGCGCCCTAACTTTGAAAATCATATAATCAGCAAATATGGAGATGTGAATTGGCCGCCGAGAAGCTGTGATCTGACACCGTTAGACTATTATTTTTGGGAAGAGGTCAAGGACAAATGTTACGCAAACAATCCTGAAACAATTGATGAGTTGAAGAACGAGATTCGAGTTGCTTTTGCTGACATACGTGCCGAAACAATTGAAAATGTTCTCAAAAATTGGGTGGATCGAATGGGCTACTGCCAAGTCAGCCGCGATGGTTATTTGACCGAAATTGTTTTTCATAAATAAAGGACATGAACCAACCTTTCCAATAAATGTTCAACCTTTGAAAAATATCGAACCTTTTTTTATACCAAAATTAAATACCTATTTTTGAATGGATCATCTTGTATATTCGTAAACATATCAAAGCAATATTTTGGCTACCTTAATTTGTGTATTTAAACTGTCGATTTATACAAAAAAAAGTTTAACTTTTCAACAAAAATGAAATTATGGTTATGCCGAAGGCGGGGCGCGGCTGGACCACTGTACGTCGGTCATATTTCAAGACACAATTTAGGAACGAGTTTTCTTAATTAGTTCGTCTATTTAGAAAGTATGGTATATTTTTGAGAACGTAGTCTTGTTTTAAGAACGTAAAATTTGAGAACGGAATGGGTATAAAAGTAAGAAATTTGTGCTACCTTTTCTAACGCCATTTTTTTCTGAGTGCAAGTGTGCTGCCACCTCTTCTACATATATCAGCTTGACAAACTTGATATTAAAGAGTATTCTCTGCCTGATATGTTGATGTGTTGTTACATGCCTGATGTCGACTTAATTGCAAAGCTTGATAAATATAAAGCACACTTGCCAAGTTTCAATCAAATTTGTCAGCTTTGAAGCTGACTGCGTGACAAGGCTTTCTTCAAGGGCATATGCTTATTTGTTTATTAACTAATATCTTTTAAGCCATAAAAGTCTCCAACTTTTGGAAAGCACCGTAATTTAAGTTTTATTTAGGGCAAAAAATTGTTTATTCTTAGAAACTATTTCATGGTGGTAAACACCTCGAAAAAATTATATATAAACTTTAGCAACAATTATTTATTTAAATAATTAAAAAATGGTATGGTAAATATTATTTATAATTACAGTTCTTAAATATATAAAATAAATTCATTCTTAATTTGAAATAAAGGCTTTGTAAATATTTGTTTATAATTTTTTTTATATATATGGAATAATAATACTAGTTTTAGAAAAATTTTATAATCTTAAGGCAAAGGATTCCTAAAAAATGTTGTCCTAAAACTAGATTTTTTAGGTAAAATGTCCCATATTTTAGGAAATTATTGCCTGGATATCACGTTTTAGGTAATAAAATCCATTTTCCTAAAATTTATGGAAAATCTTTTTTCTGGGTGTAGTTGAAAAGGGGTAACGACATAGCTCCGACGTCATATCTCCGACAGAATTAAAGCGTCATATCTCCGCGCGAAGGTATGTCGTTTTCAAACGACATATCTCCGAGCGGAGCTATGACGTTTCAAAACGACAAACATCCGCGCGGAGATATGACGCTTTTTTTAGAACGTTTTAGTACGTCATATCTCCGCTGTGATCAACGGCGGAGCTATGACGCTTTTTTCCTGTCGGAGATATGACGTGTTTTTATACCCGTTACTCGTAGAGTAAAAGGGTCTACTAAAGTCGTGCAAATGTATGTAACAGGCAGAAGGAATCATTTCCGACCATATAAAGTATATATATTCTTGATCAGCATCAACAGCCGAGTCGATATAGCCATGTCCGTCTGTCCGTCTGTCCGTCTGTCCGTCTGTCCGTCTGTCCGTCTGTCTGTATGAACACCTAGATCTCAGAGACTAGAAGAGCTAGAGCAACCAAATTTGAAATGTAGACTCCTATTGTCTGCACGCAGATCAAGTTTATTTTCAATTTTTGCCACGCCCCCTCACGCCCCCGCAATTTGGAAAAAACGTCATATCTCCTACAGTTTTGATGATAGATGGTTCGTACTTTCTAGAGATATCTAGTTCTTAAAATTATTTATCGATTTGCTGAAGGAATGATAAAGATCGGATGAACGATACTCAAGTTATGAGCAAAAAACGATCAGTTAACACCCACCACCCACCCCACTCATAACCTAAGCATTGCGTTCAGCAGCAATCTTAGTGAGAGAGAGAGAGAGAGAGAGAGAGAGAGACGAGTTAAAAAATGTTGCATACTTTTCGGCTGACCCACCTCAGGCATACAGTAAGGCTATTAAACATTTGTTTCCATGAGTAACGGGTATATCGAAGTCGGTTAGAGCCGACTTTAACTTACGCTCTCGTTTCTGTCGGAGATATGTCGTTTTAAAATGACATATCTCCGCCGCACAGTAGGCGGTTTCGCTAATTTAGCGTTGCAAAATTCGTAACTTTTGAACGGAAGCAGATATTTGTAAATTCCAAAGGGAAGGTGATAGAAAATTTTAGTAGCATTCAAATAAGCTTAAGTTTATTATTGTAGGTCAACTGGGTGACTTAGAATCGGCTGCCAAAGTGCAAAGTTTAATACACTGAAAAGGTTGCAAGTATTAGGCAAAACATTTTAACTTTTTTTTTTAACGATTTATTAACAAGAAAGAAAGTCGGTCAAGCCCGACTATAACATACTCTGTACCCTTAACGTCGCAGCTCGAATTTGCTCACGAGTTGTACGAGCTCATCTGTAATAGAATGCTGTGGTGATGGGTGGGCGGGTGGGGGGTGTGTACTGGCCGTTTTTATACCCGTTACTCGTAGAGTAAAAGGGTCTACTAAAGTCGTGCAAATGTATGTAACAGGCAGAAGGAATCATTTCCGACCATATAAAGTATATATATTCTTGATCAGCATCAACAGCCGAGTCGATATAGCCATGTCCGTCTGTCCGTCTGTCCGTCTGTCCGTCTGTCCGTCTGTCCGTCCGTCCGTCCGTCCGTCCGTCTGTATGAACACCTAGATCTCAGAGACTAGAAGAGCTAGAGCAACCAAATTTGAAATGTAGACTCCTATTGTCTGCACGCAGATCAAGTTTATTTTCAATTTTTGCCACGCCCCCTCACGCCCCCGCAATTTGGAAAAAACGTCATATCTCCTACAGTTTTGATGATAGATGGTGCGTACTTTCTAAAGATACCTAGTACTTAAAATTATTTATCGATTTGCTGAAGGAATGATAAAGATCGGATGAACGATACTCAAGTTATGAGCAAAAAACGATCAGTTAACACCCACCACCCACCCCACTCATAACCTAAGCAATGCGTTCAGCAGCAATCTTAGTGAGAGAGAGAGAGAGAGAGAGACGAGTTAAAAAATGTTGCATACTTTTCGGCTGACCCACCTCAGGCATACAGGAAGGCTATTAAACATTTGTTTCCATGAGTAACGGGTATATCGAAGTCGGTTAGAGCCGACTTTAACTTACGCTCTCGTTTGCTCATAACTTGAGTATTGTTCATCCGATCTTTATCATTCCTTCAGCAAATCGATAAATAATTTTGTTTACAAGGTATCTCTAGAAGGTACGAACGATCTATCTTCTAACTGTAGGAGATATGACGTTTTTTCCAAATTGCGGGGGCGAGAGGGGGCGTGGCAAAAATTGAAAATAAACTTGATCTGCCTGCAAGTATAAGAAATATATGCCCCATACATGTCAAACCTCTATCTCTTACCATCTCTGAGATCTCTTCGTTCATACGGACGGACAGACAGACAGACAGACGGACAGACGGACATGGCTATATCGACTCGTCTGTTGATGCTGATCAAGAATATATATACTTTATAGTGTCGGAAACGATTCCTTCTCCCTGTTACATACTTTTGCACAAACTTAATATACTCTATGTACCTTCGGTACAGAGTATAAAAATGTAGTAAAACTACTTAAAATTAAATAAATATTTTTACTAATTAAAAGTTAACTTTTTATTAAATTTGGTTAATTGTAATCGGAATTTTCCAATCGGTATTTCCGTTTGATTTTTATATGTTTTCAAACGCGACAATTTAAGTCAGCTCTCCGATACAGCAATTGTTCAAATGAACCCATGCAATGTGTGTTTAAGCAATCCAAAGTCCGTTCTGTTGCTCCCATGCAATCAGTTAAACATTTGTTGTGCCTGTTGGAATCAAATTGTTGCCAACAATAAATTAGAAAATGAAAATGAATTTCACGATGATGATGATGTTAATGTAGATCTGCATCCTAAATGCCCAAGCTGTAATCAGCAAGTCGAAGAGGCTATTCGAAATGTTTTTATTTATACTTAAGGGTACTGTATACCTTCAGATGTCATAATCTCTGATCTCAAATCTGATGAATAAACATTTAATTTCTTAAGACTTTCTTTTAATTTTGGGTTTTACTTACAGTTCACTGACAAAAGTGCAAAACATGAATGACAGAATTGTGTCAGTTTGAAACATCATATCTCCGTGGGGATATATGTCGTTTTTAACACGGCGGAGATATGTCGTCTATGAAGCGGCGCACAGTGACTCGTTTTCCCAAAACACCTTGCAAAAATCTTAGCTTTTGAACCAATTAAGTTATCTACACGATTTCTTTTTCCTAATAATCTAATAATCTAAGCAAACTTCAACGATTTTTTTGACGTAAAGTTCTTTAGGTTACGCCTACAAAATAGGGCGTAATTAAATTGGTAAACTCAGACTTTAGATTTTTTGATCAAAATTTACGATTTTTACAAGAAAAATTCAATATATTTTAAAGTACTGGAACACAGGGGAAGCTGCAGGTGCACTTTTCAACATGGTATAAGCTTCATCTGATCCCAAAATTTCATAATTAATTTAATTAATTAAATTAATTATAAAAAATAAGGAAAAAATAGAAGTTATTCAAAAAATATTAAATAAATAAAATTAATATTTTTTTTTCTAATTTACAAATTAGTATTCTAAACCCATCCTTTAAAACATGGAAAAAATATTAAGTCTCTGTGCTTAGTGCTTGTTCAGAGACATGCATTTATCTTTTCACTTTAGGCACTTTTTTTTCATTTTTTCAAAAGTTGCAAAATTGTAAAATTATTTTATAAACGTAATTAAATAGCTTGATCAATTCCTAGTTAAAGTGTATCACTAGAATTTCAAAACGACATACCTCCGCGCGGAGATATGACGTTTTTTTTCCGTCGGAGATATGTCGTTTTAGAACGTCATACTTCCGCTGGGATCAACGGCGGAGCTATGACGTTTGAAAGCGTCATATCTCCGCCAGCAACTGTAATTGAAAAGTTCAACAGTTTAAATCAAGTAATTGATTATAGCTTGAAAAACACCAATATTTAAAAAAAAAATTTTTATTTAAGCGACGACTGATTAAAAAAAAATATCAGCATTTCCAGCCCTGGGCAGCATATAAACAAAAAAGTTTTTCCTACTGACTTTTTTTCAGAACTATATTATGTATGGCAGCTATACTATATAGCTGTCCGATTTTCATTATGCTTGGTGGAATTATGTGAAAGCATTGAAAACTTATAAATACGAGGTTTGGGGGCGATTGGATTGCAAACAAAAATGTGTTTCTCACTAAAACTAGTTTTCGTCCGATCGTTCCTATGGCAGCTACATATATGCTATCGTCATCCGATCCGGCCGGTTCCGAGAAATGTGTAGCGTATTTGTACCAAAAAACTTCGTGCAAAGTTTGGTTACGATTGCTTTAAAACTGACAGAGGAGATAGCATAGAAACAGACGGACGGACAGACGGACATGGCTATATGAACTCAGCTCGTCATGCTGATCAAGAATATATATACTTTGTGTGGTCGGAGATGCTTCCTTCTATGCGTTACAAACATCTGGACAATTTTGATATACCCTCTACAAGGGTATAAAAATCAAAAGCGACATATATATATATAGCAGAAAGTCTCCAAATTGACATCTAAAGTCAGAATTCTCTCGATTTATGGCATTTTTTGCTTGTGTGAACATAGCTTAAAATATGACCAGTCATTATTTAACAATAAATTATTCAGAAGTATGTAGTTTGTTTCATTTGGGCGAATAAACATATATGTGTCAGTGGAACTAAACTATCTTCCAACCCAAAACCAATTCTCGGTGTCCTAGAAATCTCTTTCGGTTGGTTTCAAATCGCTCGTGCTTTATTAGAAGATTTTGCAAAATTCACCACCCAAACAGTTTTGACAAGTAAAATTAGTTTTGAATATGTAAGCATTATTTTTCTCGACAGGTTGCATTAAATGAATAAATTATTTAATAAGTTGAATAATCGAATTTCGCGTTTTATTAATTATTCGCAAAACGAACCAAAGTCATTCAAAAGCGACCACCTCATGTTGCGCCATCTACCGATGGTGTCGCCATCTATGTTACAGCCAGCTGACTAATGGCCGGCAAGTTATACTTTAAAACAGGGACACACCACACCACAAAGGAGGTTAGTTGACCGAACAGCTGTTTCAATGGTATCTCTACCATATCATCAGCGGTCTTCACCTGGTGCCACAATCAGAAAACAACTCCCTCCTCATGCCTGAGATGCCATAATCGCTTGGAAACTCCAATGCGATTCAACAGCAAAAACCAGACACAACGAGCCAGAGCCGCGCTGTCTGTGGCCTTTGTACGTTTGTATTTCCCCAAATGTTCTTACAATGTTAGTGAGAGAGATTTCCTCCCCACTGTTAACACAGTGACCAATAAGTCTGAGTGCAGAATTGCATTCAAACAGGAGTTTTTGTTGCTATAAACGAAACTATTTTTAGTTTCAACAACAACGCCGTGTCTAGCGATTTATGCATGTATGTTTTCACGACCTTTATGTTTTAACGACCTTCGACAATATGATATGAATATATATAAAGTTGAATTATAATTTACAAATGCATCATACAACATTTAACACAATTACCAAATTATAGAGGAACATCAAACTAACCTATAACTAAAATATGGGACATTTTTTTTGCGAGAGATGCAGCCCTGTTTAAGAGATGATACTTTAACTAGATTTCAAATAAGGAAATGAAATCTCTTGAAGTTCTGGGACATCGATGGATTTTTCGAGCGTTTTGCAAATCAACCAAGGCCAAAATCTCTAGAGATTTCCAGGACACCCCCGTATAAGACTGTTTCGGAAGAATACACTCTTCCTCATCAGCGATCTTTGCTTTGCCATAAATTATGCCTTTAACGATTTTCCGACGATTATTCCTCAGTGTTTTTTTTTAGTGCGGAGCCATTTCAGGTTGTGTGATTCTTTTTAATTTTTTAATTAATAGTTCATAAGAACAATAATTCTGCTGCACCCCTGGAGCTCGCAACATTAGTATATGTAATAATACCACATTATTTCCACCTGAAGTCAGACAATCTTACTATTATTATTGTTATTAAAATTTTCCCAGAACTACTAAGTAACATGAAGTCCTACATTTTAATTTCCCTAGAATTAGTTGAATAAAAGATTCAAAAGCGCGCCATCTATCGATCGCCAACAGCTGACGATAGGCAGCCCGCCATGGTTATCGAAATCGAGCGCTCTGCCACAATCTGCGGCATTGGACGAGTCAACATCTTGCAACAGCAGAACAAGCAGGAAGTACTAACTACCCCCAACCAAGGAATCTTGTGCGAGTTCCGAATCGGCTCGAACGGCTCCGGGTGAGCGATTTCCGAATCGTTATCTGTGTCTGGAAGGGATTTCCGGATAACTAGCAACGCTCAATCTCCTGACCGGCTGCGGGCAAGCCTCAGGTTGTGCGATTTCCGCATCGGCTCCCTGACCAAAATACCAGGTTGGACGCACTGCATCCACAAGTGAAAATCTTCGGGCAAAGTACGCCCACATCACACGCGGGTAGGCGCTTTCCTACAACCACGACTTGGAACGACTCCCGGTCTCTGGGTGGCTCCCATAAAGCAAGGATTATGGCGAACCGACACAGAAGAAAGTGCGCTTTCCGCAGCGGCACCTGGCCCGATTCTAAGCCAAGATCGACGCACTTCACCAGGTGGGGTTTCGCGTTCCAACAAAGCAAGGCTTGGAATGGCTCCCGGTCCCTTAGGTGGCCCCTTCAGACAAGTCTCAAGACGAACGGAATCGGCCATGGCTCGATTCACCAAGATCGACGCACTGCATCCGGAAGAGAAACATCACGGCACGCGAGCAAGAAGACTCAGACTTCAAGTATTAAGCTAAACCCCAGAGAGAAGCCTCAATAAAGAAGCCAATAGGTGAACGATTTCAGCAAACAAAGGAACCAAATGTCCCAGAATCAAATAATATCGGTGACAGACCCTGGCAACGGCAAGCTACATCCGCGCCGGATGCAGTGCGTCGATCTGGTTGGTCCAGGTCAGGGGCCGATTGAAAATCGCACTCGCAAACGGGTAAGCGACGGTGTTATGCAACCGGGAATCCCGTCCAGAGACAGATGCCGATTAAAAATCGCACACCTGGAGCCGACCAAAGCCGATTGAAAATCCCTTATTGGTCCCTGGTGTGGAAGCGCGACGGAGCCGATTGAAAATCGCACTCCGGGAGTCCCGTTGATCGGATTGCTGGTGGATGCAGTGCGTTCGGTCGCTCTTAAGGTCAGGAGTAGAAACAGTTAAAGGAGTAGGGCCGCCGATTGAAAATAGCACGTTGGGAGCTGGAACGGGCAAGCGACGGTGCTATTCAACACCTGGAACCGACCAAAGCCGATTGAAATTCGTACTATTGGTCCCTTTGACCGGGGATTACTGCATCTGAAACGAGAAGAGAAGAAAGTCCAACTTACCCAAGGTGATTACTCGGCCGAAGCCGCGAACTAAGTGACTTGCCCGTGCGCTGATGCTCTGCTTTTATAGGCTGTTGGCACAGTCGCCATTGGCAGCGAACGCCGCTGATCGTGGCAGAGCGCGAATTACCGATAACAATGGCGTGCGCGATCAACTGGGCACCCATCGACTGATGGCGCGCGCAATCTATGTTTGAAAGTGCGCGCGCGATTTGAATTTTGTTAATTTGCTTAAACCTAGGTGGCCGGGGGCGCTTCTTGCGCATGCTGGCATATTCTATTGATATATTCATATGTGATGTGTTTAGCTTATATCTAGTGAATATATGTATTTAGCTTATATTTAGTGAGTATATATGTATTTATTTTATGTCTAAGGTATGCATCGTGCTGAAAATGTTAAGTAAATAACTTATATATTAAGAGTGGGATTAGTTAATATGTGTTAAGAGTGGGATTAAGTAAATAACTTATAAGGGTGGGATTAAGTAAATAACTTATATATTAATATGCGCGCCGCTGGGGCGTCACAATTGTTTCATTCCGACATGTTGACTCGTTGGTATGCAGATTCCAAAGAGGAGAGTTCTCTTCGGCATCATCGAATGGACTTTCACCTGTTTCGGTTAAGTTATAAACCATTTCTGGGTTGAATGCCCAATCTAAAGAAAAGTCTTCGTCTGACTGACAACTGGCATTCTTTATTCTTGTATTTCGAACAATTTCATTGACCACAGATTTTGGATGCAGTAAAGAGCATCAGATGCAGTTTGATTGGTATTTGCACCGAATCTACTCTAAGGCATCTTGGTTGAATCGGCTTGCATAAATGAAATTGACACCTTAATCTTTCAGAAGGTTATTACAAACATTGCCGATTCGTTTAAAGGCAAAGCACAGGTCTTCGAAACATTTTGACCCTGAATCTTTTGTTGTGCTAACAACACCAATATGCTATAGCATTTTACCATCAGATCGAAAACTGCCTGAGTGCGTTTTCTTGTCCTTTCAATGAACCATCTCTACAGCTTAGCTGAATGGCCTTGCTGACTGTCTTCGAAAAGACTTGTGCAGCCAATTTACGCTCATTTTTTCAAAATTGTTCGGATCAACATGTTTCTCCGACAATATTGGCGCCAAGCGTTCTCCTTGAGTCTTGTCAATGTCATACAATATCTTTATTACATCCAAACTTACAATGCCATCATTTATTTCAATATTGTGGCTTAAAAGGTTGGCTTAAAGGCTTAAAGGTGCACATAGTAAACTATAAATTCAGGCCTTGGTTTCTCCAAATCGTGTTCATTTTCAATAATGCGCACCGCTGATAAATTAATAGAGCAGCGATCGCTGACTATGGCTCGAACTTTCAAGCCAACTTTAGTGGAACTTTTGACAGCTCTTGACTTCATCCTCATTGATTTCAAAACCATTATATAATCATATATTTTTATGTTTGCGTTCACATGGTCACACTGAAAAATATTTGAAAACTAAAACCAACTGCTACTAAAAACAGTTAAGTCTGAAGTTTCCAGTGTTGCTGAGTAAGCATTCGCAATTTATCGACTCATAAGTGAAAGACTTGCATAGGAAAAACTATCATGTGGGACCAAGAACTCTCGTAAGTCTCATTCACGAGCAAATTTGGATTGGAATATTGTAACGCTTGAGAAATCTGTCAAGGGGTCGTGCGCAAGTGCATTTATTGCTTCAAGTATAAGCCAAAGTTGCTTACTCATATTATGGGCCAATTGACCGCAGACAGGCTACGAGCCTGCCGTCCCTTTACAAAAAAAAGTTAGCTAAATTACGAACGTCGTATGTCCGTATAAAGCTGTATCAAGTAAAATTTTTATAGTAAATTTTCTATACTGTGTATCAAAGGCACACAGAGAATATATGTGGGGTGTGGTCGTCCTTTCCTTCCTTTTCCGCCCTTCCCAGGAACCACCCTGAAGGAGGCTCCATCTATCTATTATAACTAAATATGGTTAATATTATATTTGTTTTTTTTTCTGCATCAAGCCGGCAACCAAAGCGTGAACAACGAACGTTCATATGTGAGAAGAAATGTTCATAGCTTAATGTGAACGAATGTTCATAACTTATCGAACAGCGTGCTAAGGCCCAATTTCTCAATATCCGGTTAGTCAAACTTACCGGCAGGTTAGCCGTACCGATAGCTATCCAACCGCTGATACGTGTGCACCATTTGTCACAATTGGAAAATATTATCCATATGCACGGCCAGCACCAGGAACGATATCACCGCAATGCCCAGCATGGTGGTGGTTATACCCACATATCCTCAGACGGATCAACGAATAAATAATGCAAGAGATGACTTATAACACAGGTTTACAAAAAAGGTCAACTTTTGCAACAGAGAAGTTAGCAATCGTTCCTTGTGTATTTTTGGCCGCTGAACTTAAATCAATTGTCCGTTTTCTCCAAGCACGTCAGGTTTACGAGATATTTGCATAAACGTGGTTTGAGAGAGGTTTGTTTACATTTGTAGATCCTGTGGCTACATTAAGTACCCTTTTCTTACCGAATTAGTTTTAAAGTAAGCTGATGCGAGGACTTGAATTGTAAAGTCTCACAATTTAGCTAGGTAAAATGTAGTTTTAGAGTTAAAGGGTTCTGCTTAAGACTTTATGTAAAATATTTTGTGAAACTATATTACATAGTTGTGGAGTAGGCTCCAAAATGTTGGCCGTATAGGGTTAAGATTTGCGGCGAATTGGTGGCAGGAGCTGAGGGGTAAGGTAGAGGAGGAGACGGCGTCCAGTGGCAGCGCTCAGCGGAGCGCAACGGATAAACCGTTGTATTTGCTGAAAAGAAGGAGACAACGGAAGAGCGGAGACGAGTGATCACGCTCACACTCGCTTATGCACAGGAGAGTGCCGGTCCATTGAACTGGCGGCGCATGGCAACAACGGGACTTGGCGGCTAATGGCATACAAATGCGCAGCCGAGCCGGACCTGTGGCTATAAAAGGACGAGCTGTTCGAGATGCAAGACAGTCGAGTGCTCTTAGACTTAGAGCGAGTCAGCTAAAGCGAGTGCCAAGTCCCAGTGCGCGATTTCAAGCGAGTGCGAGTGAGTGGAGCAGAGGAACAGCGAGGGAAAGCCACCTAAAACGAAGCCAAGGATCATCGAGGGAGAAAGGCTGAGTGAGTGCGAAGGAAAACGTAGTTCAGACCATCGAGCTGTGCGATAAAAACGAGTGTCGGCGTACTGAGCGATCTTAGCCAGTGGGCCTGACGAAATCGTGGTGCCAGCGAAAAAGGGTAGGACGTTGGGCATCCTGCCAGGAGAAAGTGAAGGCGTAACTTAAATTCTCGGCTTAAGCAACCTAGCTCTAAGCGATAGAACATAAGCACATTTAGCAATAAGCCCAAGTAGGGGAAACCATTGAACCGTTTAGCATTCTAGGTCCAATAAACAGGCAAGAAACCGAACTCCCAACCGTCTTATCATTTCCAAAACCAACTCCGCAAAATAAATTTGTTGGAGCGAGCCACGACTGCCTTGAGCGCAAGCCAGCAGAAATAATAGGTTCGTTACACTGAATTGAATAACGTTTCATAAAAACCAAACACGAAGTTTTGAATATGTTCATAAGATATAAATTTATTGATTTGAATATGGAAAATATGGATATTTATACCCTTGTAGACGGTATATTAAAATTGTCCAGATGTTTGTAACGCATAGAAGGAAGCATCTCTGACCACACAAAGTATATATATTCTTGATCAGCATGACGAGCCGAGTCCGTCTGTTCGTCTCTTTCTATGCTATCTCCTCCGTCAGTTTCAAAGCTATCTTAACCAAACTTCGCACGAAGTCTTTTGGTACAAATACGCTGCCCATTTGTCGGAACCGGCTGGATCGGATGACTATAGCATATAGCTGCCATAGGAACCATCGGTCGAAAAAGTAGTTTTAGAAATAACTTAGAGAAAAACGTCCCCTCGAATTTCTAAGTTGCCAAGAAGAGAGGTTGTATTGATTAATTAAAGGGCTTAATTTGAAAATAACAATAAAAAGAAAGGACACAGCAGCAAGTGATTTTCTTGCTGGTGTTTCTACGCCCTATAAGTTTTCTTCTTTTGAAAGATTGCCATTGCTTTTATATACTATTAAGGGAGCTTGTGAAAGGGAGCGTAAGTTAAAGTCGGCTCTAACCGACTTCGATATACCCGTTAGTCATGGAAAGAAATGATTAATAACCTTCCTGTGTGCCTGAGGTGGGACAGCTGAAAAGTATGCAACATTATTTAGCTCGGCTATTTATCATCCGATCTTGATGAAAATTGCAGGGCTTATAAATATTGCGAATATAAATGTAAGTTTTAAATTTGATCGATATCTCAAAAATTGTTTGGAGTTATTCAACATTTTTTATTGTGGGGGCGGTGGTTTCCGTGGCAAAAATTTTAAATAAACTTGATCTGCGTGCAGACCATAGGAGTCTACATTTCAAATTTGGTTGCTCTAGCTCTTCTAATCTCAGAGATCTAGGTGTTCATACAGACAGACGGGGGGACGGACTGACGGTCAGACTGACTCGGCTGTTGATGCTGTTCAAGAATATATATACTTTATCTATTCGGAAATAATTCCTTCTGCCTGTTACATACATTTGCACGACTTTAGTATACCCTTTTACTCTACGAGTAACGGGAATAAAAACGTACCATCATTATATATTCCATATTCCAAACCTGTGCACAGTGGTCGGACTTGTATGGAAGTACGTGACAAAAATAATTCTACGTGTCCTCAATGTCTATAACTAACACTAGTTTACAGCCAAAAAGACCCATTTCTACTGAAACTATTTTTAAGTGTTGTTTGGATTGGTGATCCCAAAAATCGATTTCAAACATTTTTTCATGGCAACGTTTTTTAAATATGAACTTTTTCCATATTTTCGGTAGGTGCACTTACATTTTATGCCATATCTCAATTCATTCAAGTCAGATGGTGTCAAGCAAGATATAAATCGAAAGGTAATTGAATTGTCAATAAACGCTCAAAACACTATTTTCAAATCGGCTAAGTTGTTTGAATACAATGCTCAAAAATATTTCAAAAAATCGATTTTTTGCTCGAATACTCAATAAATTTCGATTCTAAACGCCTAGGAAAAATATTTAAAAATTCCAAAAAACTATTTTTATTTTTTTTACTGTAGAACCGCACTTCTATGAAAAAATCTGCAGATGGTTCGGTCCGGGAGTTCGAACACATTGTAAAGTCGGAGGTTCGGTTCGCGGACCGGTTCCTGGAACCCCTGAACCCAAGGCTTTGGTTCGCTTGAACAAAAAAGAATAGTTTGACTTTCGATTTATTAATTCTACGTTAATAATGAAACTAATATACCTCTCTATTCATATACTTAATCATAATATTCAATACTTAAGTTATTGTAATTATCAAATCCACTAGCTGAAATTAACTATTTTTTGGAACTGCCTAGTTTAAGCATTATATATTCCAGGAGCTGTTCATCTACACTAGCTCTTAAATCAGAAAGAACAAACTTAAGTCTTGAAAATGCTCGTTCAACTGATACCTGATTTGCTATAGTAAAGGCAATATTTTTTAAGCCTTCGTTTTTATGACCTTTCCAAAATTTTAAAACATTCGTCGATCTACGTACTGTATGTGCTCTTTGACAATTTCCACAGAAATCTATAACATCATTCACAGCTTTTATATTTGATATTTGTTTATTGCTTTCATAAGCTTCTCTTCTTCACAATCAGACGTTAAGTCAGTTGCTTTTCAACTGTTTTTTGTACGCAAAAGTATGAAATATCGGGTCTGAGAATACTGCAGCCAATACTGGTACTGAACTCATAGTAGAAGAATCTTTGTCGGGGCACTTAGATAGTAATAAACAATTATTGAACAATTGATCGGCGTGAAAACCAAGCGTAATATAAATCATTTGGTAGTAATTGTGATCTATACCGTCCGTTCAAAGCCAAATTGATTCATCGTATGGCCAAACGGTTTCTTTCCGTATAATCTATCATCATTATCATACTTTATTTTGTCACTACATCAAAAATCATACACGCTTTGTTAGTAATGCAATCGTTTACAGTAAAATCTCCAGAGATTTCCAATATTTTCCCGGCTCTCAGGGGTTCGGTTCCGGACCGGTTTGCAGCCTTGGTTTCAATACTCTGTACCAAAGGTACACAGAGTATATAAAGTTTGGAAAATCTAAATCAACTTTGGAAAATCACGTTTCAAATTATTTCGTATTCTATCCTTACAAACCGAGCTTCAAGCCAATCGGATGAAAAATAGTTTTTTGCATACAGAATTTCCCGGGGGTTTTCATGCCTGGGGGGCGGATTGCCGATATTGGAAAATCACATTTCAAATTATTTCGTATTCTATCTATCTAAAACTATTTTTCATCCGATTGGCTTGAAGCTCGGTTTGTAAGGATAGAATACGAAAAGTTGTTCCCGGAAAATTCTGCATGCAAAAGACTATTTTTCATCCGATTGACAGACGGACAGACAGACAGACGGACATGGCTATATCGACTCGGCTGTTGATGCTGATCAAGAATATAAATACTTTATAGGGTCGGAAATGATTCCTTTTGGCTGTTACATACATTTTCAAGACTTTAGTCTACCCTTTTACTCTACGAGCAACGGGTATAAAAACCAACGCACATGCGCGAGAAGAGAAACCCTCAGTGCGTTCGTGTCCGTAAACTGCCAGAGCCTCGATAGCCGCATGGTTTTTTTCGGACTAAATTTAAGAGAGCGAATTCATCTCTAGGTATTTTGTCCTCTCTGCTATAAAATAGAGTTATACAATTTCAACACTTTGCATAAGCTACTTATTATCTGCACAATGTATTAACCCAAGATCCATAACAAAATCGCAGTGCTTTTGCTTACTGAAACTTTTTGTTAACACATCTACAACGTTACTTTCACTGTTACAATCAATTATTTCTCTCACAAAATGATACTTGATGTCTATGTGTTTTTTGCGTTCATGATGTACTGAAATAGTCTGCTGTGTGCACTGCTTCGGCCCACAAAAACTCATTCAAGCTAGCATGAATTAGCAAACTCTTGGCCAATCCACAATTTCCACAATGATTCCGCACTTGATCAAGAACTTCGATAAATCTTTGTTCACATATTCTGTGCCGTTGTCGCTTTGCAAAGCATTAATTTTTCTGTTCGTTTGGCACTCCACATAGTCTTTAAACATTTTAAACTTTTCCAAAACTTCGTTTTCCGCTCGCATGAGATAAACGTGTATTTTTCTCGAGTAATCGTCTATAAAGGTAACGAAATACCGATTCCGTGCCAACGATTTCATGTTCGCCCTGGCTATAGTAGGCCTTTTATACATATTTTTAATTTCTTTGATCAAAGTAGGCCTTCCTATAGGTTGACTATGAGGGCTTGTCTAAGTATTTCATTTGCCAGCTGAGCTTCCAGCTATTAGCAACGTTTTGTTTCTAAGTACTTTATTTTGTTTATCCTCGTCTTACTAGAAACTTGTCACTTGTGCTTGGTTCTTTTTATTTTTCTTTGATTAACCTTTTTTGGGGTTTTCTGTATACTTATATCGCGTGGTGAATTTTTTTCTTTCTTTTTCTCTCCGAATATTTTGCCTATTTTATGCATTATTAGACCCTGTGGACGATCCAACAATTCTGCATGCAGTTTGACAATGAACTCTTCATCTTTGCATACGGATAATTCATTGTCAAATGATTCCATTTCTAGTAAGCGATCCACTGCGAGTTGCGAGATTGCTTGATTGGCTATCAACCTATTATGATGTCCATTGGGATATGTACTAAAGGTACGACCACATACATTCACTTTACAGTATATCACAGTTTCTCAATTGGATTTATAATACGTAATTACCGGGATCGGCTGATTACGTGCCAAGCAAAACTGCAATAGTCGAATATAGGCATCGTCCTTAACGGAATCCGAACAAGAACCCACTTTTCGCTCCATATTTTTTGAAGCAAATTTTGAAAATGAATTGAATTTTTTGAATTTTTTTTTTTCGTTTATTTTCGATACGTACTACGTAAAGGGAATTTTCGTATAAATTCTAGAACGGCACTAAATCGCAAAATTTGGCTTTCGCCAATATCTTGGAAACGGAAACCAAGATTCATGCACCAATTATTGAGAGACTTTAAGTCTCTTTGTAGGAGAAGAGGTGATACTGGGTCGTCGTAAGACAGGCAAAGCTTAAGATCATCCGCATACATAAGCACCTAAGAGTAAAATAACTCGGACGGAATATCGTTTACAAATAAGTAAAAAAAGCAAAGGTCCTAGATGACTGCCTTGGGGAACACCAGAGGATACACGAATGGATACAGAAAATAGCGAATTGAAGCTAACTCTCGGGAGTCCGGTTACGCAAATAAGCCACGATCCAATTAAGAAGGGAGGATATCCAAGCATATAAAGTTTGTGTATAAGGAGCTCATGATTAACGGAATCGAAAGCTTTACTGAAATCTGTATATATCACATCCGTTTGCTGCTTGTTTACGAACCCCATATTAACAAGGGATGTAAACTCTATCAAGTTGGTGTTGACCAGAGAACTGCAAAATGTACCAAAATCGTATACGCATACACTGAAAAAATAAATTTAAGTACGGATAATTTTTAAAATTTTGATCCCGGTTTTAGCCTGGCCGAACTCATCCTCCTTTTCGAACATAACTTAGTCCCATAAGAGATAATCTTCTAGTTCGGTAGAGATAGATTTGGGCCCGATATCCGTACTCAACTTTGTTCCATCCGAGATAGTATTCTAGTTCGGTAGAGATTGATTTGTGCCCCATTTTCGAACTCAACTTTGTTCCATAAGAGATAATATTCTAGTTTGGTAGAGATTGATAATTTTGTATTTGTATATTTTCTGATATTTTCTTACAGGCAATATAGATATTGTTTTTGAATTTAGTAAAATAAAATATTTGTGTAATAAATATTAAATATATAAATATTTTCCGCTATAATTCTCGTTCTCGCTTAACCAGATATTCACTTAAGATTGGGCAGAAATCGAATCGTCTTCATTGGCAAGCTGCAAGTAGAAAAAATTTTAAGATTAAATTAATAAATAATGCAGATAACTATAAATGTCTAGATAAACAGATTAAATAGCTATAAATGTCTCGAAGTTCCGAACAATTTATCTACGAAATTGTGGGAGATATGGCTCATTTCAAATTTTAACATGCGGAATGGCAAAATACAGAAGCCTGCCATTTTGATATACATCTAAAAATGTACTCACTTCAGT
Source organism: Lordiphosa magnipectinata (assembly GCA_037044535.1). Taxonomy (NCBI): domain Eukaryota; kingdom Metazoa; phylum Arthropoda; class Insecta; order Diptera; family Drosophilidae; genus Lordiphosa; species Lordiphosa magnipectinata. The sequence continues at coordinate 18,674 of JBAMBO010004657.1, forward strand.
TTGTCTCCACAAGAACAGCTTCTGCCTAAAGTAAATACGAGGGCCTAAAGCAGGGATCGCTTCTCGAAGGTCTTCCGCTGTCATGAGCTTTAAGTGCTCAAACTTAATACCCGCATCTGTAAATAATGGAAATAATGTTAGGGAACATTTAAACACTGGAAAAATGCCGAAGACGCTTACAGTGGCTTACAGCAACTATTTATTCAAATAAACTGTGATACACTGGATGTGGATACATACAGTATGTCAAAAGTGTTTTGACACAGAAAAATATTAACATTTTTCACATATTTTGCAAAAAAAATGGGCTTTTTATAAACGGTAAAATTTTATTCCTATTTTGTCTTACAGTTTATAGAAAGACGCTTTTATTTATTAATTATTAATATTTTTTCTGTGTCAAAACACTTTTTTGACATACTGTATGTAAATGCACGCACAGTCACCAACGAGAAAAAATTTGAGTAAAGCGCGCATTTTGCATACCCACACATACATACATACATACATATGTGAGTTTAAGGCAGGCAAAGCATTGCTTCGACACCGGTACATACATATGTATGTCTTCACACCCAAGCCGAAAATTAGAAAAACGCATTAAACAGAAAACTAACGTTTGCATGTACACACAGTCACAAAACAGAACAAGTTTGAGTAATGCGCATTCTTACCCGCTAACATATACGCACTTTCATACAAATAAACACACATACACCGGCTCAGCGATTGCAACACTTTACACAATACACTTTACACTCACCTGCCAAATTCTCCACAGCATGGTGCAGGTTGTTGCTTTCGCACCATAGTTTTAATGGTTCATCGTCGCAGTTTTTCTATGTTTCTCACTTTTTCATTTCACACTTTTGTTTGTTCAACTGCTTCGAGCAAGCGTCACACAAAGAATGCAGGCAAGCCGAAAAGCGATCAATGCTGCATGCAATGAGGAGATCGAACAACGACGTGAGAAGCAAAGAGAAGAAATTTGCTTGAGCTCTCAGTTTGTTCGCTCTCTCACTCTCTCAATTGGTTGTTACGTACGAATCGTACATAAAACAATCGTTTTCGGAATTATACATGCCCACTCGTACTTAAAAATTTAATCCTACTGTCGGGATCAAATCACATTTTTTAGGCTTAAAAAAATCCCGGCATTTTTTTTTCTGTGTACGCATTCAAATGCTTCAAATGTGTCAATGCTTCAATGCGTATCCAGTCAAAAAACGTATGCGTACTTCAATACGCATTTTTAAAAAAGTACGTATACGTATACTTCATAGGGCGTATGCGTATTTCAACTACGCTGACGTATACTTCAAAACTACGCACACTACGTTTTAATATTTGAGGCATACGATCACTATGCCTCACTTATTAAACAAAATGCCGCACTTTTTATTCAAAATTTATAAAAGCCTCCGGCTTTTATTACATACTTTTGCATAAACTCAATAAGTATAAAAATATAAACGAACATTGGTCAAGACAAGATTACCCAAATATCTCTGGAGCAAAATCTTGTAAACATGTGCAATTTGCAGCTGCCATAATAAATTGAACATCGGCTTGGCCCTTAATGGATGTTGTAGCCAAACTTATTTAACATGCTATAATAATACGCGGCCGATGTTTAAATGCTATAATATATATAGGCAACTTCCAGAATCAGTTCACCAAAACCAAACAATTAAAAGTGGTAAAAAACACTATGTTTTCTCATATTTTCATAGGGAAACAATTAAATTGAACTAATGTAAGCAAATCTTAAATTTATTCATAGCCCGTTTGAAAATATTCGGTTTCACTGCCGCGATAGCGCAATTTTTCTCATTTTGACATTTTTTTGATAAAACTTTTGCTATCTAAAATCTTTCTGAGGGTACACAGGGTAAAAAAAGAATGCATACGAAACCATAAGAAACCATGTGATTGCAATTAACTGTAATTTATGTTTTGCATTATAATATAAATAAATATATTAATTATATAAATAAAATTATGGAAAAATGTTGCGTGCGTCACAAAGGATTCACGTCCATTGATAAAAACCGACAAAATATTTTTGCTGCAAATTTTGTTTTTTTTTTGATACTCTAACATTCATCTTTCTTTTAAAGTATTAGTCATTGTGTGCTTTATTTCGCAAAATTCGCTAAAAATTACGAAATCACACTTCAACTTTCAAAGTGACTTCCACTTTTTGTAACGTGCGTCATAAAACTTTGTGATCAATTATTTCGCGATTTTTAAAAAAAAAAATGTTGCCTTCGGCGCTTTTATACGTATAGAGAGCGCGCGGTCTAACTTCATTTTGTGATAGTGGTCTAAATTCATTTTTCAGAATGAAATTACACTGCGCGGTCTAATTTCATTTTGTGATGGCGGTCTAAATTCATTTTAAAGAATGAAAAAAAAAAAAAAAAAACAACAAACCGCCGACGAGGTCAGACGTGTTTTTCTTGAGCTCCGTTTAAAAACGTTATAAAAGTGTTTAAATCGGTTATTTTAACAAACACCTTCGACCCGCGACAAAAGACGCTAATGGACATTCATAGGCCTTCGTGCTTATGTTGTCCAAAAATATCTAATTTGTTATAAATGTATACAAATAAAACAAATGCAACTGGAAAAAATACTAACAACACTATGAGTCAGAGAGAACTCACTGCTCAAATGCAACAACAGCAAAGCGAACGCCGGCTTTCTATACAGCGCAACAATGCTTACTTTGCAGTAGTCTCCCCCGACCCCGCCAGCACGCTTAAACCAACAAGTGATGTGAACGTAAGCTCTTTTTCAACCGCTCCGACATGGAGTGCCCAATGCCCGCGATGAGTACGGTAACGCTTACCACAGCACAATCAACATTAACAAGCACATCAACAACAAGTGTTCAAAATAAATCGATCAACACCAACCATCTTCCAATAATGTCAACGCAGCACGCACTCCCACCAACACACACACAAGGAAGTACAACACCAACCACCCGCTCATATGTGCAGACTGGCATCGATCGGTATGTACAAATAAACAAACGAAAACTAAGCCCGCAAAACAAAAAAAGCGGCAACACTCCAAAAATTAACAAAATAAGTGATTTACCTGTGGACAAAGATCCGCTCACTAGAAATAGGCTCCAAATTCTTGGCAACCAGCTTGACGCAGAGTGCGATGAAAAGGCTCCAAATGCGCGAAACGAAGCTCCAAGTCAACACCGAGGAAAACTATCGCACTGTCGACAAATACTTAAGAACTGAAAACAAAAACTATTACACCCACCAACTAAAAAGCTGCAAAGGCCTACAAGTGGTAATCAAAGGCATTTAATCAAGTGTGCCATCAACGGAAGTCGGCACTGCTTCAGAAGAAAAGGGATTTAAGATCAATTCCGTAATAAACCTTATGAACAGAGACAAAATACCCCAGCCACTATTCAAAGTTGAGCTAAGTCCGGAAAACACAGCTCCCAACAAAAATGTTGTGCACCCAATTTACAACCTACTGTTCTTATTGCACCGCAGAATAACTGTAGAGGAGCCGCACAAACGTACAAATCCAGTACAATGTACCAATTGCCAAGAATTCGGGCACACTAAAGCCTACTGCGCTCTACGACCTGTTTGTGTAGCATGCGGAGAGCTGCACAACACTGCCACATGTCTTGCGAGCAAGGAGGACCCTTCTGTTAAAAAGTGCAGTAACTGTGGAGGCAACCACACTGCAAATTACAGAGGTTGCCCAGTCTACAAAGATCTGAAGAGCAGGATTAATACGCGCACTGAATTTGCACGTTCCAATGGAAACCTTAATCAGTTTACACCCTCGCAATCGACTCCTGGAGTTTTCTTTACCAAAGCTACTAGATCGTCGTTTGTCCCAACGAGTACTACCCAAGGCGTTTCTTTTGCAAGTGCATTGAAACTAGGAATGGATAGACCCACATCCCCAGCCACAGTCTCACACGATACACGAACTGATCCGGCTCTGCCAACAATAAATAAACAAGCGGAACAACCATCAAACTATAGTAGCTTAGAAACCATGTTTTTATCGTTGCAGCAAACACTGAAGGAGCAAGAACAAATGAGGAATCGGGGCATCCTCATTCAAATGCTCGCCTCGCAACAAACCAAATAATGGCTCTCCTAAGAGTTTCACTTTGGAACGCAAATGGCATTCCTCGCCACAAAGTGGAGTTATCAAAATTTCTCCAAGACAATGACAATGCTTCTTGCGGAAACTCATCTGACGCACAGATATAACTTTCAATTACCGGGGTATGCATTTTATGGCACAAATCACCCAGATGGTAAAGCCCATGGCGGAACTGGCATCCTAGTCAGAAACCGCATTAAGCATTACCCACTATCGGGATTTTCGGAAAACTACCTACAAGCCACATCAATTATGTGTAGAATCTAAAAGAGGCAATATCACCTTGTCGGCGGTTTATTGTCCGCCACGCTTCGCAATATCAGAAAATCAATTTCTAGATTTCTTTAATACATTAGGTCAGCGCTTTTTAGCCGCGGGTGACTATAACTCGAAACATCCGCACTGGGGCTCTAGACTGACTAATCCAAAAGGAAAGCAACTGTATAGCGTACTTATGCGCGCATCAAACAAACTCGACTATGTTTCTCCGGGTAGGCCTACATATTGGCCAGCAGATCCCAAGAAAATTCCCGACCTTATAGACTTTGCCATAACAAGAAAAGTTCCACAAAATTTGGTAACTGCAGAAGCACTCGCAGATTTGTCGTCAGACCATTCTCCGATTATTTTTACCCTTCTGGAGTGTCCTCAGATCAGAGAGTATCCTCGGAGACTGACATCACATAAGACAAACTGGCTCAAATACAAAAAATATATAAGCAGTCACATTGAACTGAGCCCAACCATAAACAAGCGAAGAAGACATTGAAAATTCAGTCCAAGCTCTAAGCTCAATTATTACTGCTGCAGCTCATCACTCGAGCCCACTAACAACATTAACAACAACACCTAAGCAAGATCGTAGATTAACAAACAGCCTTATAGACCGCCTTATAGAGACATGCAGAACGCGTACTTCACAAAGCACTCGAAGCTGAGGAGCAGCTAGCCCATAGCCGTTACATCGAAAAACTATCGCCTACAAGCACCAAATTCCCCCTATGGAGAGCACACGCAAGCATAAAGCCACCTGCAAAGGTAGATACGCCTTTGAGGGATCAGAGAGGAAAATGGGCCCGCAGCGACGAAGAAAAGGCAAATGTCTTTGCCCTTCACTTAAGAAATGTTTTCCAGCCGAATCCACCGACCAATGCATATGCACTGCCACTGATTCCCACTGCCGCACAGACTTACCCAATCAAAGTTCATTGGCTTGAAATAAAAAACGTTATAACAGAACTCAATCCCAAAAAGGCACCAGGATATGATCTTATTACGCCTAAAATGATTATGGAACTTCCAAATCCTGCGATTACATACATCTCGAGAATCTTCAATGCCGTACTGCGATGTGGATACTTTCCAATTCAGTGGAAGAAATCGACAACCATAATGATTCAGAAACCAGGAAAGGATAAAATACAAGCGTCATCATATAGACCCATTAGCCTGCTACCTTGCTTATCAAAAGTATTTAAGAAGATCTTACTTCGCAAAATTGATACCCATGCACAAAATATAATTCCTTCACATCAATTTGGGTTCCGAGCAAAACACGGGACCATTGAGCAATTCAACCGTTTAACTTCAGATATTCGGACTGCGTATGAGCACCACGAATACTGCTCTGCTATTTTCCTAGATGTTGCCCAAGCGTTTGACCGCGTTTGGTTGGACGGGCTTATATATAAAATTAGGACACTGCTTCCTCCAAATACACACAAACTCTTAGAATGTTATGTCAGCAACAGAGTTTTTTCTGTTCGTCAAAATGAGTACACAACAGAAGAGTTCACCATTGGAGCCGGAGTGCCACAGGGTAGCGTTCTCGGTCCTTTTCTGTAAGCATTGTACACTGCCGACATCCCAACAAACCCCGACTAACAATATCCATTTTTGCGGATGATACGGCAATTCTAAGCAGATCACGATGTCCAATTACCGCATAAAGACTTTTGGAAAGCCACCTATCTCACGTGGAGGAGTGGCTGGCCAACTGACGCATAAAAATTAACGAGCAAAAGTGTAAGCACGTGACGTTCACACTCAACAGAAGCACCTGTCCCCAGATATCCCTAAACGCGAACATGATACCACAAACAAACAATGTTGTTTACCTTGGTGTCCACCTCGACAGAAGGCTCACTTGGCGCAAACACATAGAATCAAAAAAACTTCAAATAAGGCTTAAGGCCAACAGCCTTCACTGGCTAATTAACTCCCTTTCCCCTCTAAAACTGGAATATAAAGTCTGACTGCATAAAAGCATCATAAAGCCTGTCTGGACTTATGGCTCACAGCTATGGGGAAATGCTTGTGCGAGCAGTGTGGACATCCTTCAAAGATCTCAATCAAGAATTCTTAGAACACTCACTGGAGCGCCATGGTACATTCGCAACGAGTGTATCCACAACGACCTGAGGATCCCATTGGTCGAAACTGAAATACAGCAACTAAAGCGCAAATATTCTGAAAAGCTTCTAGCCCACCCTAATGAACTTGCACAATCTCTCACCCTGCAAGCAACGCATTCTCGCCTCCGAAGAAGAGACCTACCAACCCAGCGACTGAATTAAAGGGCCGCAGAACATAAACTAGCTCCAATAGGGGATGGTTGTACAATAGTTTCTAAATTAAGATTTGAAAAATTATTGTTAGTCTCATTAAGAGAAGATGCAATAAATACTTTAAAAAAGTTTAAAAAAAAAAGTAGAATGAAATAAGACCGAGCGGTCTAAATTCATTTTAAAGAATGAAATAAGACCGCGCGGTCTAAATTCATTTTGAAAAATGAAAAAAGGCCGCGCGGTCTAATTTCATTTGATGGTCGCGGCCTAAATTCAATTTGTAGAATGAAATTAGACCGCCATGCAAAAGGCACCGCTGCCTAAATTCATGTGGACTAATTTCACAGAGCCTTTCGCAACCTATTTATAAATTATGTTGTATGCCATTTGAAAGTACACTTCAATCTCACTAAACACTGTGTATAAGTTGAAGGTATATCTTTGAAAAACAAAAATATGTTTATATTTTAATCCGAAAACGAGTACGAAAAAAGCGTTCGTCACGCGGAAGTTGCCCATATAAAACTAATAGCAATAATAATAGTAATTAAATATTGTCGAGATTACTGTTCACGCAAATACCAAGGACAAGTTTTGTCTAAAATTAACTCATAACAAGATAAACTAACTAACTAAGTATATTGCTAAGAAAAACCAAAAAAAAAATTTAACAAACTAACTTAGATTTCCTAGAGAAATTTCGAAGTACGCATAAATGAAATAAAAATGAAGCATTTTGAATGTGCCTAGTGCTCAGTTTCAGTACGTATTTAGTGCGAACTTTTCATATTACTACGCATTAGGGCGGGTCAATTTGTATGGAGCGAAAAAAACGTGGTAAGCGTATAGCAGATTCGGAATCTGCGATGAATTCTAAGAAAATTTCACGAAGAAACCCCATGTCTAAAATGAATTCCTAGCCACCGCTGCGAAGCATGAAAATTTAAGGTTGCAGTATATTTTGGTATATTGAGGTTTGTACGGTTTTTTTTTTTAAATAATACATTTTGTAAAGATATTATATTTTATTCTGATTCATTTTTTTATAATATAATTTACAAATATTTTTGTTTTTAAATTAGCCAACAAATTTTTGTTTAATTAAATTTTTTTTAATAAAAATAACGAAAACACGCCATACCAAACCAAAAGTCTATAACTTTTTGACAATAAAACATATAGGTTTGCAATTTGAAATATATATTCAATATAATTTGGAAATTTAAGGTATTCAAAAAAAAGTGGGCGTGGCACGAAAGAAGGCGTAAAATACATTAGATGCCGTTTTTCTTTATATCTAAAAATTTACCAAATTAATGAAAACAATGTTAAGTCACAATACAAAACGCTTATGTAATTGTTTAATTTTCACTAATTTCATACATTTATTCAACTTAATATTAAATATAAATAAAGTCAATTTTTAAAGTCTTGCTTCGACTCGATTTGTGGATATTTTAAACGACTTTCTAAAGTTACTGACATAACGTCATCTACATTGTGCGGCATTACGCGTCGTGCGACATGTGTCAACAATTGCACACATCGTTCGGTTCCCTGAATGTGGGATGGGATTTCTGGATCTGCCAGTGGTATTTCCTCAGAATTTAAATACTCCAATTAGTGTTCATGTGGTATGTTAAAAGTTAACGGAGGTTCAAATAAGATGTCGTCGTTATCTAAGTCAACTAAATTCATATAATCTGTGCAGTCGAAATTAATTATATTCTTTTTATAAGACCGCAGCTTATAATTTTTCGTATCTTGTAATTTTTCGCGATAGTAAATAATTTTGTTAATAGCATTTTCTCGAAAAGATTTTCTTTCATCGAAAAGCATTGCTAACCAAATTTTTTTTGTATGGGCAAAAAATGCTGACCGAATAAAATTAAATAAAAGTTTACTGCCGTATACCACAGAGATATAAAATTTGACATTAAAACACATTGGTATGTAAACTTTCATAATGAAATTAGTCAAAATTTTTAAATTGTTTGATGGTAAACTACTAGCGACATAAAGGCGTAAAATTCTGCTTGCTTTTGTCAACTAGCGCGAATGAACAATTTTTCCCGGTTTCATGTTGGCGACATCCTCTGAACACGAACCTTCCGATACAGCTTTGGCTATTCTATATAGATAAAAAACGTCAGTGGAAAGATTTTTTTCATCTTTACTTTCAATAGTTGGAGGCATATTCCCAAATGAAATTTGTTCAAAATGAGGTATAGTCTGCAAGAAAATGTTCGGTTTAGATTTGATGAAGTTGTATTAAAATTTGGTGCTTACCGGAAGTTGTTCTCATGTCTCAAGTAACTTCGCCAAAGTGCCACAAGCAGTAGACGATCCACTTGTCTTAGAATTTTCTAAGGCATTGTGCAAATGGCGTAGTGGAAGTTCGTTGAAATGTAGCAAACAAACAAACCAATGTAGTGGTTTACTTAAGGAAACTTTAAACTTTCGAATTATTCCATTTTCAATTCCAGTATTGGTAGGTTCTCCATCACAGCAAATTCCTATTAAGACTAGACTTAATTTTTTTTTCTCGAAGAATTTGCAAAGCTTTTTTTTGCTTAGTATTGGAGTCTTCAGCGTCAACTTTTATGTGACCCAATAACTGGCTTTGCGGTTCCTTAAGAATCACAATATGCGACTCCTTTTGAACCCTCGGGTGGTATTTTCCATCAATTTCTCTTCGGGTCAAAGCATAATTTTTTCTTCCATCGAATGAAAAAGCTTGTAAAGCTAAATCATTTTTCTTCATGCGACGAATATATTCTCTGAATTTTATTTTTTCTCGACCCACTTTGGATTTATCCATAATAATTTCTTCGACATTTTCATCGGTAAGCCCAATGTCTTTAAAAAGAGCTTTAGAAAGTCGTTTAAAATATCCACAAATCGAGTCGAAGCAAGACTTTAAAAATTGACTTTATTTATATTTAATATTAAGTTGAATAAATGTATGAAATTAGTGAAAATTAAACAATTACATAAGCGTTTTGTATTGTGACTTAACATTGTTTTCATTAATTTGGTAAATTTTTAGATATAAAGAAAAACGGCATCTAATGTATTTTACGCCTTCTTTCGTGCCACGCCCACTTTTTTTTGAATACCTTAAATTTCCAAATTATATTGAATATATATTTCAAATTGCAAACCTATATGTTTTATTGTCAAAAAGTTATAGACTTTTGGTTTCCACTTCTTCAGTGTATGGCGTGTTTTCGTTATTTTTATTAAAAAAAATTTAATTAAACAAAAATTTGTTGGCTAATTTAAAAACAAAAATATTTGTAAATTATATTATAAAAAAATGAATCAGAATAAAATATAATATCTTTACAAAATGTATTATTTTTAAAAAAAAAACCGTACATACCTCAATATACCAAAATATACTGCAACCTTAAATTTTCATGCTTCGCAGCGGGGGCTAGGAATTCATTTTAGACATGAGGTTTCTTCGTGAAATTTTCTTAGAATTCATCGCAGATTCCGAATCTGCTATACGCTTATCGCATAAAAAAATTGACCCGCCCTACTGCGCATACTCAGTTTTTATACTCTGTACCGAAGGTACATAGAGTATATTAAGTTTGTGCAACAGGGAGAAGGGATCATTTCCGACCCTATAAAGTATATATATTCTTGATCAGCATCAACAGCCGAGTCGATATAGCCATGTCCGTCTGTCCGTCTGTCTGTCTGTCCGTCCGTCCGTATGAACGAAGAGATCTCAGAGATGGTAAGAGATAGAGGTTTGACATGTATGGGACATATATTTCTTATACTTGCAGGCAGATCAAGTTTATTTTCAATTTTTGCTACGCCCCCTCACGCCCCCGCAATTTGGAAAAAACGTCATATCTCCTACAGTACAGTTTTGATGATAGATGGTTCGTACTTTCTAGAGATATCTAGTACTCAAAATTATTTATCGATTTGCTTAAAGAATGATAAAGATCGGATGAACGATACTCAAGTTATGAGCAAAAAACGGTCAGTTAACACCCACCACCCACCCCACCCATAACCTAAGCATTGCGTTCAGCAGAAGCAATCTTAGTGAGAGAGAGAGAGAGAGAGAGAGAGAGAGAGAGAGAGAGAGAGAGAGAGAGAGAGAGAGAGAGAGAGAGAGAGAGAGAGAGAGACTTAGAGAGCGCACTGCGTTGTGCGTTGTGTGGCCGTTTGACTCGTGACCAAATTCGAGCTGCGACATTAAGGGGCAGAGTATGTTATAATCGGGCTTGACCGACTTTCTTTCTTGTTTTCTGATGCGTAGTGTGCGTATGCGTCGCCTACTACTTCTACTGCGTTTGCGTACATATGCGTATTTCAAAAATGCGTGCGTAGTACGCATTAATGACTGCGCATTGCAGTTCTCTGGTGTTGACCGACCGCTTTTTCATAAATGCGTGTTGTGATGCAGATATTAATGAGCGACAGAAATGATGTAATTGAGAAGTGATGATTGATTCAAAAAGTTTTGGAATTGCCGAGAGCTTGGAAATGACTTTGTCCTTTTTTGTGAATAGGAATAATGTATGACTCCTTCCAATAGTTAGGGAAATCACCAAGATCAAGAAAGAGGCTAAATAGTTTTAGAAGGGGCAAGCACAGAGAGTCAGCACAATATTTAAGCACACAGCTAGGAACATTGTCAGAACCAGGACTGGAGGATGATTCCACCGATCTTAGACTAGATAATAGACTCTCGGAGTCCAAAACCGGAAAAAAAATGCAGCTGGAATGTGCAATCGAATACGGATACGGCCGCCCAAGATCAAGAGATGAGGAGGAATAAAAACTCTGAAAAAATAATGCGAACAAGTTGGCAATATCCATATCGTTGTCAGCAGTTGTGTTGTTCAAGGAAAGTGCAGGAGGAAAACGAGAAGACTTGCGTTTTTAATTCACAAACCTATAAAAGTTTTTAGGGTCTTGCTGAAAGCTTAATTTGCAGTTAACCAAATAATCCTGGTAGCACTCGGAACTGAGACTCATGTATTTGGAATGAGCATCTGAGTATTTAGAGTAATCTATTTGGGAACCAGATCTCTTGAATTTTTTGAACAAACGACTCTTAATGTTTTTAAGATTGGACAATTGCCTTGTAAACCAGGGTGGAGCACTTGTGGGAGGGGAAGGCGCATATAATGGGACGAATTTATTGAAAACAGCATTCAAGGTTAGATAAAAAGAATTGCTAGCTTCCTCCATATCATGAAAAGAGTCAAGGAAGGACCAATCGATATTAAGAAGCGCATCATTGATGGAACACCAATCCGCCTTGCGAAAGCAAAAAGTGTTTGTACTTTGCATATTCGGAATTGGGATGCTTGACGATATAGTGATATATTGATGTCTCACAAAAAGTATAGTAAGCTGAGCTTACCACGCAGGCTATTGACATTTTGGAAGCAAATAGAGAACGGTATTAGTTTTTTGGAACAGGGACAGACGAAGGCGATTCAATTGAAGAAGTGGGATTATTAGGTCGGTCAGTAAATAAGTGGACTACTGTGTGCTCAGGCCAGAAGGATGGGGCAAGCGCTCTGTCGATATATGAGTCAGGAAACGTAATTTTAAATTTGAAAATTTTACTAGTGAACTAAAATATTAAAGCTAGAACATATATAATGTTTGACCAGGGCATCCGTAGCCGATCCTATCGAGTCGAGATCGAGTCGAGAAACAAATATGGATTTGCGAGGTGAGTGGTTCTTAGGTGGAACCGCAGTAAGCCCCATGAAAGCATAGGCAAATGTAACTGCAGCTGGAGCGTCAGCAGAAGATGCGGGACGAGCTTCAGCAGAAATTGCAGAAAGATTGACAGCCGGATTGACAGCAGTGACTGTTGCAGGAGAAGTAGCTAAAGCAGCAGCAGGAATGGGAGCCCGCATTGCAAGTCCCATGCAGGCGTTAGCAATTGTAACGACAGCTGGAGCGTCAGCAGAAATGGCAGAAGGATCGGTAGCCAGATTGGCAGCACTAAACGTAGAAGAAGTAGCTAGAGCAGCTGCAGGAACGGGAGCTCGATCGGCAGCAGTACCCGCAGCAGGAGAAGTAGCTGGAACAGCAGCAGGAATTTGAGCACGATCGATAGGAGGAACGGCAGCTGAAATAACAGAGCGATTGGCATCGGGAGCAGAAACGGTGACGAAAGCTGGAGCAGCAGCAGGATCGGTAGGCGGATTGTCAGCAGTTAAAGTAGTAGAGATTGAAGGAGCATTCGTAAGAGAAACATCAATCCCAGTAGCGTTAGGATTAGGGTTAAGATTCTCGCCAACAGGAGTAGAATATGAGCTCTTAGAAACAGACTCCATTGACGTAGACGGTAGGTCATTAACAAGGACAGAGAGATGATTAGTATAAGGGGGCCCAGATGATTGAGTACGTTTTTTGCGCTTAGGAGACTTAGTGATAATTTTCTTTTTAAAATGCGTCTCCATAGTGATGAATTTTTCCAGCAGATCACGAAATCCAGTAAAGACATTGTTGAATTCCATCTGAGTTCTTCTCATAAAAGCTCTCATATCGTCTTCAATAGGGCGGCAAATTTGCGGTTTTGACGATTTTGACGTTTTCGGTCTGATGCAGGGTACGACAATAAGCAAAATCACATTTTTTTCTTAGCATGTATGTGTGTAGCCACTGTGTGCCAACTTCGCAACGTTGCACAGTGGCCGAAATTGCCATTCGAGCGCGTCGAAATTAAATTTTTCAAGTTTGATAAAGCGTTAATTTTTATTTATTTTTTGACTACCGATACTTTGATTAGCTTATAAAAGTTTATCTCAAAGCATTCCGATATATATCTGAACAGCTGTGAGCTATCAAACACAACATATGTTTTGGCAAGTGCTTTTCAATTAATTTCCGCATTTTTGCGGTTTTTGTTAAGTTAGCTGTGAATTTTAAAGTTCTCGTTGTTTTAAAAAAAAGCTTGGTTATATATTAATATAAAGGAATGTATCAAGCAAAAAATCAATGTAAGTCCATAAATGTGTTACTTGAAAGACGTAGTGAAAGTAGCGCGTATTAACAACCTGAACTTAGAAGCCTACACCTGTCTTTCGTTTAGCAAAACTAAAAATGTTCACAAATGTCCAACTCGCCTTTAACTTTTTTTGTCAGTGTGTGTCCTTGTTGTTTTAAAATTTTCAATATCACCTGCTAATATGTAGCCCTTGCATTTGTTGGACTTTTTAGGCGCAGTGCCAGCATCAAAACAAAAGTTTTTTTAGTTTGGCTCAACAAAGATATCCCCACAAAGGATTTTTTGGCTTTGGAAACTATTTTTTGATGCAGTTTTATATAACAAAACCTGAAGTAAGCTGAAACGTATTGAAATCTGAAAATAATTGCGAGATTTTACCAATGGGATTGTTCAAATCGCCGATATTCTTCCAAGCTATGATGTATTGCGATCATAGAATATCAATTCGGTGTTTATCCATAGATTTTCGATATTTATTCCTTATTTTCTTCGAGAAAATGCGATTCGTAGGAAGAAAAAAATATATAATTTTATTCCATTTTTATAATATTTTTTTTAGAAGTTTTTTTCAAATATTTTGGCTGTTTGTATTCAAACTACTTTACCTACCTTACCTAACATACCTTGCGTAACTCCATCTACCACTTCTGACTCGATATTTGGCTCAAAATGTAAGTGTAAAAAGTAAAAGTAAAATTGGCTCAAACAGCACCTCCAGGAGGGCCAGGGCCAGCCAAGCTTCTCTCAATCTCTTGGCGTGTGTGCTTATACGGCAATAGTTAGAGAATTTTTGCTATTTCATGGCTAGTTACTTCACAGCTGGCGCCAGTAGCTGGTAAATGTGATCGGGTGTATAAAAGCATTTTTCTAAAGAAAGAAAAAACTTTTTCTATTAGATGGGCCGAGGCGTGATCGAACCCACAACCTCCCGCACCAGCAGCCACACATACAACTGATACGCCACGCACGTATGTAAGTGTAAGAATTAAAAAAAATTTAACTTATACTTTAAAAATAAAAAAAAATGTTAATAAACTTTTTTTTATATTTTTGTTTCTTTTATTTTAAACTTTAAAAAATTTGGGAAATCTTTTTGAAATTTAAAAAAAAATGTTTGTTTTATACCCTTGTAGAGGGTATATTAAAATTGTCCAGATGTTTGTAACGCATAGAAGGAAGCATCTCCGACCACACAAAGTATATACATATATTCTTGATCAGCATGACGAGCCGAGTTGATATAGCCATGTCCGTCTGTCCGTCCGTCTGTCCGTCCGTCCGTCTGTCCGTCTGTTTCTATGCTATCTCCTCCGTCATTTTTAAAGCTATCTTAACCAAACTTTGCACGAAGTCTTTTGGTACAAATACGCTGCACATTTGTCGGAACCGGCCAGATCGGATGACTAAAGCATATAGCTGCCATAGGAACCATCGGTCGAAAATGTTGTTTTAGTGAGAAAAACTTTTATGTCTTCAACACAAACGTCCCGGAACCTTGTATATACAAGTTTTCTATGCTTTCACATAATTCCACCAAGTTTGATAGGACAACTATATAGTACAGCTACCATAGAAATTAGGTGTAGAAAATGTATATAGGAGGCCTTGTCAAAAATGTGTTCATTTGGCCGAATGTACATATTTGTGTCAGTGGAGGAATCAGGCTACTAATTTATAAAAATCATACAAGCTACAAGGGTATATAAACTTCGGTCGAGCCGAAGTTAGCTTTCCTCTATTTTTAAATTTAAAAATAAAAAAAAATTGTATTAAGAACTTTTTTTTAAATTTTTTATATTGATTTTATTCTTACCTTTAAGAAAAAAAAAACAGTTTGCGATTATCTCATTTACTTTGGAAGATATTAGTTTAGTTTCGCTAAATTGGTCATTTCGCCCACCGGGCGTTGGTCTGATGTCGCTACACAAGCGCATAAGCAAATTACAAAAACAAAAACCAACGCACATGCGCGAGAAGAGAAACACAAGCAAAAAACAAGAAAGAAAGTCGGTCAAGCCCGACTATAACATACTCTGTACCCTTACACTCGCATTTGCTCAGGAGTCAAACAGCCAGTTAACACCCCGCGCACAACGCGGTGCGCTCTCTAAGTTTCTCTCTTTCTCTCTCTCTCTCTTTCTCTCTCGCACTAAGATTGCCTGTGTTGAACGGTTAGGGTATGTTGCTGTGGTTATTGGTGGGGGGGTGGGTGGTGTTAAGTGGCCGTTTTTTGCCCATAACTTGAGTATCGTTCATCCGATCTTTATCATTCCTTCAGCAAATCGATAAAGAATTTTGTTTACAAGGTATCTCTAGAAGGAACGAGGGGGCGTGCAAAAATTGAAAATAAACTTGATCTGCCTGCAAGTATAAGAAATATATGTCCCATACATGTCAAACCTCTATCTCTTACCATCTCTGAGATCTTTCGTTCATACGGTCGGACGGACGGACGGACGGACAGACGGACATGGCTATATCGACTCGGCTGTTGATGCTGATCAAGAATATATATACTTTATAGGGTCGGAAACGATTCCTTCTCCCTGTTACATACTTTTGCACAAACTTAATATACTCTATGTACCTTCGGTACAGAGTATAATAAAAACAAAGAAACATGGGCAAAGACAACGCTCTGTGCGTTCGTGTCCGAAAACTGCCAGAGCCTCGATAGCCGCATGGTTTTTTTCGGACTATGAAATAGAGTTATACTCGTTACAATCAATTTTTTCTCTCACAAAATGATAGTTGATGTCTATGTGTTTTGTGCGTTTATGATGTACTGAAATAGTCTGCTGTGTGCACTGCTTCGGCCCACAAAATCTCATTCAAACTAGCATGAATTAGCAAACACTTGGCCATTTTCCACAATGGTTCGGTTTGCTCTTTCTGCCACACCGTTTTGCTGAGGTGTTTACGGAACCGTTAATTGTCTTTTGATTCCGCACTTGATCAAGAACTTCGTTAAATCTTTGTTCACATATTCAATGCCGCTGTCGCTTCGCAAAGCATTAATTTTTCTGTTCGTTTGGCACTCCACATAGTCTTTAAACATTTAAAACTTTTCCAAAACTTCGTTTTCCGCGCGCATGGGATAAACGCAGGGCATAATACCGGAACCGGTACCGGAACCGTTAACCGAAATAAACCGTTTCAAATGAAGTACCGGAACCGGAACCGGAGGCTATACAAATTTTTTTTTTGAGAACCGAAAACCGTTTACCCTTATTAATGGAACCGAAAGCACCGGAACGAAACCGAAACGTTGGTAATGGTACAGTTTCGGTTTTTTTTTACCTTTGCAGAGCGCATCGTAGATTTGGTCACGAGTTGAAGCTCAAGACAGAAGACATTTTCAACATTTGCTCCAGTTTTGCGGCTGCAGATAAGGACTTTCTTCTGCACCGGAAAGTGTGGGACTCAGCTCGCGAAATTGTACCCATATTTAGAACCAGCGGATGTGGCCACAATTAAACTTCAAGCCGAAAATCTTGTTTTGGGTGATTTTAATTCCATTTGGATACACTGCAAATTGGAAATATAAAAAAATTCTTCGTCTCTAGCAAAACAGCTGGATTCCATTAAGACTTTTCACTCACTTTAACGTGTTCGAAACCATAAAAACATTCTTAACTGGTGGGCAGAATCCTCCACAAAGTTCGCAGAATTGTATGATGTATGATTGTATGATTAAATGTGAAACCATTAATTTTGTGTTGAATTTTGATTCGTTTTATTACACAGCAATAAAATGATTTAGATTTATCTCGGAATTCAATTTTTACAATATTTAAAAATGATAGTACTTATACCGGTACGTACCGGTATACCGAAATACAAATCCGAGTACCGTATCGAAACCGAAAACCGAAATTAATTGAAAACCGAAATAGAACCTTTAACCGAAACATTCATTTCGGGACGTACCGGTACCGGTACCGGAACCGAAATTCGTTTCGGGATTAAGCCCTGGATAAACGTGTATTTTTCTCGAGTAATCGTCTATAAAGGTAACGAAATACCGATTCCCTGCCAACGATTTCACGTTCACCCTGGTTATAGTAGGCCTTTTATACATATTTTTAATTTTTTTGATCAAAGTAGGCCTTCGTATAGGTTGACTATGAGGGCTCGTCTAAGTATTTCATTTGCCAGCTGAGCCTCCAGCTATTAGCAACGTTTTGTTTCTCCTCGTCTTACTAGAAACTTGTCACTTGTGCTTGGTTCTTTTTATTTTTCTTTGTTTAACCTTTTTTGGGTTTTTTTGTGTACTTATATCGCGTGGTGGATTTTTCTTTTTCTCTCCGAATATATTGCCTATTTTATGCATTATCAGACCCTGTGGACGATCCAACAATTCTGCATGCAGTTTGACAATGAACTCTTCATCTTTGCATACGGATAATTCATTGTCAAATGATTCCATTTCTAGTAAGCGATCCACTGCGAGTTGCGAGATTGCTTGATTGGCTATCAACCTATTATGATGTCCATTGGGATATGTACTAAAGGTACGACCACATACATTCACTTTACAGTATATCACAGTTTCTCAATTGGATTTATAATACGTAATAACTGAGATCGGCTGATTACGAGCCGAACAAAACTGCAATAGTCGAATATAGGCATCGTCCTCCACGGAATTCAAACCAGAAGCTACTTTTCGCATTGAATTTTGTCGTTTATTTTCGATACGTACTCGGTAAAGCGAATTTTCGTATAAATTCTAGATCGCCACTAAATCGGAAAATTTGGTTTTCGCCAATATCTTGGAAACGGAAACTAAGATATGACTTTGACATTGGCAACTTGTATTCAGCATGGGTGGACATGCATAATGCTCGGGATACTTTTCACTGTAGAACAGTGTTGTCTATCATAGCCTTTTAAATTATTTGATTAACTCAATTGATTCAAAAGTTATGATTTTTGCAACGAAAAAACTCAAATGGCGCCACTGTGCGTAAGTAATATTCCACGAAACTCAAACCCATCTGTAAAATTTTACTGCAACAACACGTGGTCAAAACATTAGACAGTCTACAGTTATGTTGTGACAAACTATTGGGGGAAATAGCGCACCGCGACCAATCCTGGTCTATTGTGCCCCCTACTAAGTTTACAACTCTCCTAGCAGCCCTATTTCCTGTACAAAGGTCGGGATTTTCGTGGGTTCTAGGTTACTAATGTTAGTTGGGTGAAAGATGTGTTTCCCAAATCTGCCGAGTCTGCGCCTCGCTAGAGCATCGCAGTGTGCTAGTATATGCTCGGAGGACTCCTCCTTCTCTTCGCAATACCTGAATAGTTGGGTGTTTGTTATCCCCAACATGTACATGTGGCTCCGTAGTCTGCTGTGGCCAGTGTAGAGCCCTGTCAGGATCCTAAGGACATTCTTTCCTTGTTGGATAAGCTTGTTGAACCCTTTGAGGTTATGGTTCACTATTACTACTTTAGCTTGTCTCATCCCACTGGTGTTTACCCAGGAGGATGTTCTAAGCGTAATCTCTTCCTTTCTAAGGAGACTTTTTATGGTGTGTTGGCCTAGGCCGCAGTAGGGTTCCGGGCCTACCATTGCGGTGGCTGTACCCTTGCGTGCCAATCGTCGGCCAATTCGTTTCTGGGGATATTATGTCCCGGTATCCATCGTAGGGTCAGGTTTTTCCTGCTGCCGAGTTGGTCCAATTTGTTCTTTTTCTTTGTTGTTGCTGCTAAGCGCATTGAGCGCTGCTCGGCTATCAGAAAGGATAGCTATCTCTCTGTTATGGTAGTTCTTTCTCTTATTAAGGTCTCCACAACGGGAAATGGCACATACTTCGGCTTAAAATATACTTTGCAGCACATTCTCCCATTGCCTCAGACCTTTTCGTTCCCGGTCCTGCTACCCCAAGTCCAGTTCCTTGGGGCGTCAGGGACCCGTCTGTGTACCACTGAATTGTGTGTGGTTGCATTTTATATGTTTCTTCTAGTGAAATCCAATCTCTTATTACTTTTGTGCACAGTGAAATTTCTGTCAATGTGGTACTCTGCCACCATTTCGTCTCTGGGTTGGAGGATTATAGGGATTTCCTTCTGCAGCTTTTCAGAGTCCCTTAGGCTTACTATGTGGTTTTTACCCACTCCTTCTGCTGTTAGTCTTAGCAGTGTTGTTTTCTTCTTCAGGCAGATGGTATGGTGGAGTGGTGTCAGCTCCATCAAGATCTCTAATGCCACTGTCGGACAAGTACGCATGGCTCCGGTCATGCATATACATGCCAGCCTTTGCAGTTTTTGCAGCTGCGTCCTTACAGTGAGGAGATTTGCCCTATCTCCCCACACGACAGCTCCATAGGAGAGCATCGGTCTCACTACCATGAGGTATAGCCAACGGAGTATGTGTTGTGACAAACTAAGACGGAACACATATTCTACATACCTGTACGAATGTTTTCCATTTTCGCAATTTAATTTGTATGAAAAATGACATTCAGAACGACCTCACAAACTTCACAAACAATTTTGAAACATTTGATAAGTCAGTTTCGATAACTCAATTGTTGTGTTAGGACGTTGACGTACAATGTACGTTCAAGTGGCCCATGCGAAACGAAGCCGAGGCTTGTTACGCGCGAACCCCAGGCAAAATAGCAGACCACCTCCCGCCCAATCAACAGAGAGGCGCAGCCACTCACGTGTGACACGAAATCGAAAAGGCAAATCAAAGAATGTTAACTACGGGCTAAATAAGTTAAAATAGTAGTTTTTACAGCTGGAAGAGAAGCTTCCGATAACCTTTATCGTGTACTGAGCTCGCAGATTGCTCCAATAAAATTCAATTTTTTATTTTTAATCCATTTGGAGAATGAAGATTTCATAAATTAAAACAATTTTGCCCAACAAAAATGTGAAAAATCTGACTAGATGCCAAAAACGCTCAAATTTTCCAATGTGTGGCATTATTTACGAAGCTTTGGAATGGCTACTTACTTTATATCTGGCGCTAATAGATGGTGAGAGTGGCCAGTTGTGTAAAAGTTTTTGAAGAAAACTTTTTTATTAGGAGTTCCGAGCTGGGTTCGAGCCTAGGGCTTTTCGCACTCACAAACCTCTGAACCATCACCGGCCACAATGGCTTGGAAAGCTCCAGCAAAGTTGAACTCACCAAAAACCCCCTTTAAAATGATACTTTATATCTACGTCAGTCGGACTAAAGAAAGTACCATGGATAAAATTGCGCATAATGGCGCAGACTCCCAATACTGTTTAAAATGTAAAAAATAATTGTTTTATAAAAAAAAAATTATTTCCGAACGGCATGTTTTGGAATGTAGTGCAGGCTTCTTGTCTGAGTTCTGAAAATTTCTTGAGAAATTGATTAGGAAAACAACATACTCAACATCTGTCTCCATTAATTGGGGAGTATTTTATCCCGCACTCTGCTTAATTGTCACCTTCACACACCTTACAGTTGATGTTCGTATTTTCACATACACATGGTTGTATGTCCGATGTTCATATATCTCTCACCATCGATGGGGACGACCGTTTGGTATTTGCTTCACGGTTTTGGCGAATGTTTTACTGGTTGTTGTTTTTGTTATTCGGTACACTGTTGACATTTGCCTGCGCCGATTTCACTTGCATACAGCGAATGCACATCGAATTGCTTAGACGCTGGCGCAGATTCAATCCGATTGGAAGGTATTATTTTGTGCTCCCTTTCCGCCACTTTTTCTGATTGCAGTTCGCGTAATTGAATGATTGTCGAGCTTACTAAAGTGTCCCTGCGATTAAAATATTGTTTGCAGTTTTCGTTCCAAAGGTCCAACTCTTCTCGATCAACTTAACTACATTCAAAATGGTGAGTTATTTAACAGCATCAACGAGAAATGCACAAGTTACATAAAATGGGAAATGGTTGAGTTTGTAAGACAGCGAATAAATTAATCAAAATGTGACCTTGATTGTAGTTACAAATGGAATTATAGGCCATTTTAGAGGACGTGTGTAGGGTAAAGCAGGCCGGAGGCATGAGGCTGGCAAGATAGTAGGATTTATGCCCGGCGGAAAATTGATAAGTCCATTGCGATGGATGCGCTTTCTATAAATCAGGTCACTGCTGCAAATTTGGCTAATTACAACGCAAATCATTACACTACGAGGTCCCATTTCGAGCATGTTCATCGGTACTTGCATGTCTGTACATACGTATGTACCTATATATGCAAATACATGGCATTTGCCCAACGCACACAAAAAAATTCACCATTTGGTTAATTGGATTTCCTTTGATTTATCTTTGCTTCGCAGGCCGAGGGAGAGTATGACAAAGAGCAATTGCGAAGTACGTATAGATACGGGCCTTCTAATTATGTTTGTGCACTAACGCTTGCCGCTTTGCAGTTCTTCGAAACGCTTTCAAAGCTTTCGACCACGACGGTGCTGGTGTTATCGAGCATTCCGATGTCTCAGCCATCCTCGAAATTTTGGGCCAGAAGCTGGAGCCACCAGCGGTGAAGGCACTCATCAAGGAGGTGGACAAGGGTTCGTCTGGTAAATTGGATTTCAGTCAGTTCTGCAAGCTAGCGGCTCGGTTTATTGAGGTCGAGGAGGATCTTGGCGCACTGCAGAGCGAGCTCAAAGAGGCTTTCCGCGTATACGATAAAGAGGGCAAGGGCTACTTGACGGTTGCTACGCTTCGTGGTATTCTTCATGAACTGGACGACAAGATTTCCAATCAAGACTTGGACTTGATCATAGAAGAAATAGATGCGGACGGCTCGGGCACGGTTGATTTTGACGGTGGGAGTTTTAAGATTGATGTTGTTTCAAATTCTAATCCATTGTGTTTTTCTCATACTCCTTTGCAGAGTTCATGCAAGTGATGACAGGTAACAAAAATTTTCGCACAGTTCGGTGTTGCATTTAACCGCTCCGTAACTCTTGTAACCTGTTTTTTTGTTGGCTAATTCTTCACTAATATTTGCGGGCACATAAGATATAGAATAGGACTCTAGTTTCACAGTCCAAACTAATTTCATGCCATTTTTAGGTTAATTTAACATATGCGGAGTCGATCACGTTGTTAAATTTGTCCACGTTGCTACTCACAAGTTTTACATCAACTGATAACAGTGAACGAATGGAGGTCCACTTGTGCAGATGGATAGCTTACCTGTACGGAAGGATCCTTCTTGCTTTTTATACTCCTGCAGAGGGTGTATTAAAATTTTTCAGATGTTTGTAACGCATTGAAGGAAGCATCTCCGACCACCAAAACGTCCCCAAACTCGTAGTTTTCTATAATTTTTCATAATTTCACCAAGTTTTATAAAAATTGGACAACTAAATAAAAAACGAGAAGGCCAAGCTAACTTCGTCTGTGCCAAAGTTTTAATACCCTTGCAAATGCAAATGCCACAGTTTAAGAACGCTTACATAAAAATCAAAAAATTTTGTAACTAAAACCTATTTTCCGACAGATAAACGTCTGAAAAAAGTTTTTCTCACTAAGACTCAATTTCCGACCGATCGGCCCTATGGCAGCCTTAAGATATAGTCATCCGATTTCGGCCCAATTTTGCGAATCTATTTGAAAGCATATAAAATAAGTCATCAGTGAGTTTAAGGACGCTAACAAAACTAAGCAAAACAAGAAAGAAAGTCGGTCAAGCCCGACTATAGCATACTCTGTACCCTTACACTCGCATTTGCTCAGGAGTCAAACGCCGCGCACAACGCGGTGCGCTCTCTAAGTTTCTCTCTCTCTCTCTCTCTTTCTCTCTCGCACTAAGATGGCCTGTGTTGAACGGTTAGGGTATGTTGCTGTGGTTGTTGGTGGGGGGTGGGTGGTGTTAACTGGCCGTCTTTTGCCCATAACTTGAGTATCGTTCATCCGATCTTGATCATTCCTTCAGCAAATCGATAAATAATTTTGTTTACAAGGTATCTTTAGAAGGAACGAACGATCTATCTCCAAAACTGTAGGAGATATGCAGTTTTTTCCAAATTACGGGGGCGGGAGGGGGCGTGGCAAAAATTGAAAGTAAACTTGATCTGCCTGCAAGTATAAGAAATATATGTCCCATACATGTCAAACCTCTATCTCTTACCATCTCTGAGATCTCTTCGTTCATACGGACAGACAGACGGACATGGCTATATCGAATCGGCTGTTGATGCTGATCAAGAATATATATACTTTATAGGGTCGGAAACGATTCCTTCTCCCTGTTACATACTTTTGCACAAACTGAATATACTCTATGTACCTTCGGTACAGAGTATAAAAATTGTTTACCAAGACTCATGTTCGACCGATCGATCCTATGGCAACCATAAGATATAGTCACCCGATGTCGATCAACTTTTTCAAATTAGTTTGAAAGCGTTTAATATTAATATCCACCGACATTAAGAACGATTTACTTAAAAACAAAAAAGTTTTTTTTCACTAAGACCCATTTTCCGACCGATCGGTCCTATGGCAGCTATAAGATATAGTCATCCGATTTTGACCAAAATTTGCAAATCTGTTTGAAAGCATATAATATTATTAATGACTGAGTTTAATCACGTTAACATTGAAAACAAAAAAGTTTTTCTCACTAAAACCCATTTTTCGACCGATGGTTCCTATGGCAGCTATAAGATATAGTGTTCCGATCCGGTCGGTTCCGACATATTAGCAGCGTGCAGTAAAAAGAAGACTCTGTGCAAAATTTCAGCTCGATAGCTTTAAAACTGAGAGACTAGTTTGCGTAGAAACACACGGACAGACAGACGGACGGACAGACAGACAGACAAACGGACAGAAAGACAGACAGACGGACGGACAAAGCTCAATGAACTCAGCTCGTCCCCCTGATCAAGTATATATATATTTTATGGGGTCGGAAATGAATATTCCTATGCGTTGCAAACTTCTGGGATAAATTATAATACCCTTTGCAAGGGTATAAAAATAGGTCTGAAAAAATGTATGAGCATTTAGCCGCCTTAAGAACGATCAGTCGAAAAAGTAGTTCGAGTGAGAAGAAAATTTTTGTTTTCAATGGTAGCGTCTTTCAATTTTCCAGCAATGAATATTATCTGTTGCAACACAATTTTGGCGAGTTTGATCCAAATCGGATAAATAGTCCAGCCAAATGGTCATAGTAATGGCGCCATCTATTGCTGAGTTTGAGAAATCAATCAGCTAACATTGTTCAGCGCTAAAATCAAATTGTGGTATGAAAATGATTTAAAAGTTTTATTCAAATCAATTGTACCAGCCGCAAGGGTATATAAACTTCGGCCGAGCCCCAGTAAGCTTTCCTCTATTTTTATACTCTGTACCGAAGGTACATAGAGTATATTAAGTTTGTACAAAAGTATGTAACAGGGAGAAGGAATCGTTTCCGACCCTATAAAGTATATATATTCTTGATCAGCATCTGCAGCCGATTCGATATAGCCATGTCCGTCTGTCCGTCTGTCTGTCTGTCTGTCTGTCCGTCCGTATGAACGAAGAGATCTCAGAGATGGTAAGAGATAGAGGTTTGACATGTATGGGACATATATTTCTTATACTTGCAGGCAGATCAAGTTCATTTTCAATTTTGGCCACGCCCCCTCCCGCCCCCGCAATTTGGAAAAAACTTCATATCTCCTACAGTTTTGGAGATAGATCGTTCGTTCCTTCTAGAGATACCTTGTAAACAAAATTATTTATATGCTGAAGGAATGATTAAGATCGGATGAACGATACTCAAGTTATGGGCAAAAAACCGCCAGTTAACACCACCCACCCCCCCACCAACAACCACAGCAACATACCCTAACCGTTCAACACAGGCAATCTTAGTGCGAGAGAGAAAGAGAGAGAGAGAGAAACTTAGAGAGCGCAACGCGTTGTGCGCGGGGTGTTAACTGGCCGTTTGACTCCTGAGCAAATGCGAGTGTAAGAGTACAGAGTATGTTATAGTCGGGCTTGACCGACTTTCTTTCTTGTTTTAATTCAGAACTTCATTGATTTACCTTTTATCAAAGTTGCAAAGAGTATAATGAGCTTATGCAAGTGTATGTACCAGCCGTACGGAAGCATGTAAGATCCTATATATCCATGTCCGTGTGTCCTTATGAATGAACAGATTTCCAAGATTATAGGAGCTAGTGGTTCGAATGGTTTGGGCATTCTGGACACATTACCCAAAAAAAAAGTCAAAAGCATTTTCATTGGCAAGTTCACCAATTTTCGTCTTTTTTTCGCCCAAAATTTTTTCTGCACTCGTAATTATACTCTGTACCGAAGGTACATAGAGTATATTAAGTTTGTGCAAAAGTATGTAACAGGAAGAAGGAATCGTTTCCGACCCTATAAAGTATATATATTCTTGATCAGCATCAACAGCCGAGTCGATATAGCCATGTCCGTCTGTCCGTCCGTCCGTCTGTCTGTCTGTCCGTCCGTCGCGCTTCACATTAGATTAGCTTTATTACAAATCGAGTCTCTTTAGTTGAGGTTATTTCCTTATCTGTAATGGCATGACTAACTATTGATACAATAGCGCTTAACATTAACTTTCCTTTAATATTCCTTATTTTTATTTTTAGGTTAAGTTGGTATTGGTGGTATCAACTGTCGTTATTGGGCGTCACCTCAGCTTCTTTATGAATTAAGCTAATTGTACACGCACGATTCCTTAAAATCTTAAAGCAAAACTCTTTAAAAATTAGCGGAATGATTATTGTCGAAGGGATCCCAGCTTTAATAAACAAAAATTAATAATTTTCTATAAACTACTGTGTGTGTTTATTAAAAAGCCACCAGTTAAATTAAATTTGAAATAAAAAAATGTACAACCAAAATAAAACTTGTTGTTACTACCATATTATTCACCCGCCTGCAAACGACAATCCTTAAAAAAGGTGAGTATTATACTCATAAAAAAAAGTAAAAAAAAAGCTGTGCTAGTGTATGTAACAGTCAGAGGGAAACATTTATAAACATTTATTTAGGCGACATTTATAACATTCTATAAATCAATTATCAATTGGTCGTCCAGAATATCTAGTCAAGAAAACTCCAACCATGAAAAGTGCGACAGCAATGCCTCGTATACTAACCACCTATGACGACGACTCACGCAAACGTAATAAGGACCACGATTTGAGGATATGAGCCTGGAATGTTCGCACCCTCAACAGAGATTGTGCTGATATCCAGTTGGTGGATGTCCCCGAGAGATATTTATCGGACGTTACCGCACTTCAGGAAATGCTATGAATTGGATAGGGGCGCGTGGCGAAAACAACATCAGTCAATGCACCCTGGGAGATCTACCACAGCGGACATGCTTCCAAGCATGAGTTTGGGTGCGGCTTTGCAGTCAGTGCAAGACTTCGTCGCTCTGTCATCAGTTTCACACCAGTTGACATGCCGCACTCAGACTTAATGCTAAATATTTTAATATTAGTCTTATCTGTGCACACGCCCCAACAGAACACACAACGCCTCGACAAAAGACGAATTCTATGAGCGCCCGGAATGGGGGCTGCGCTGCCCCGATCACGACATAAAGATCGTGCTTGGCGATTGGGAGAGAAGGAGTTCGGCCCCCTGTAGTTTTTTTTTGTGCTTGGTGCTGGCTAAAGCAAAGCATCCGGTGACCCCGTTCGGTACAGTACTCCCAGACTCTCATACAAGTAGAGTCTATCATCCGGCAGTCTGCTAAGGGCAAACATCGGCCTGGCCGATCAGCACAGAAACACCAGAAGCTCGCTCATAAATTGTCAGCCAGGCGGTTTTAGGACAGCCATCGGCCAGGCCATTCTCCATTAACCGTCTGGCAGCTAGTTATGGGTAACCTTCGGACAGGCCAATCGGAACGACAGTACCAGGGGTAATACATGAAATGTCAACCATCCACCAGGCTATTTCGGGAAAGCCCGCAGGCAGCAAATTTTTTGTTAACCATCCCCCTGCAGTCAGCTAGGGATAACCATCGGACTGCCCGATCCGCACAGCACTACCAGAATTTATACTTGAAATGTCAGCCAGGATCGCTACCATACGGTAGTCTGTTAAGGATAATCATAACCCTGCTCGATGCGTACAGCAATACCAGAGTGCACAGTGGTTGCTGCCATAGGCCAAAAATCCAAAAATTAATGTCAAAATTTTCAAACCATAACTGCTTTAATTAACAGCTAATTGGGCAAACTTCACCATGCCATACTTGTTTTGCTTTGATTCTAACGGTGAAAGTGTGACCACTTGTTCACTTGCTTTGTACAGCGCCAGCAGCTCGCAACAGCAGCTCGCAACAGCATATTAATTTTGTCAAATTAATTTTTTGTATGTTTTATTAAATGAAGTTGAGTAAAATGAATATTGTACACAAGGGTATTGACTTTATTTCTGCAATTAAACTCAACAATAAATCGTGTTTAATTTTGTGTAAGTCGACGACTTAAGTAAGTAAGTTTTTGTGTTTGTTTTTGGTTCGTGTTTCGAATGTTTAGATAAAGTTTTAAGTGTTTTGCCCTCCTTTGCCCTCACTATTCATTTTTACATCTTGTTTCTTAATACTTAAAGATTAAAAAATATGTATATGGGGTTTAGTGACCTGTTTTTGATTTTAGTCACAGTTACATCTGGCTAGAGCAACAGTCGTTGAGAGTAAGCCGTAAAAGTCGTACGCACGTAGCTGCTGTTCATTAAGTTGAAAAGTTGAATGCTAATTATCCTTTTCTTTATCATTTTTATATTCGGGTTATTCCGTTGTGTTCCAGAAATCTCTATAGATTTTGGGGTCAGTTGTTTTTGAAAACCACCAATCCAAATGTCGGTGTTCCACAAATGTCGGAGATTTCATTTTTCGGAGTTAGCTTCGGAGTTGCATGCAAAGCAGCTGACAAAAACAGCTGAATAGTAGTTTTTGCGTTGGGGCTGCCACGACAGGGTTGTAGGCTTCAAAATAGTTTAAATTAATGTAGGATTTAAATACTATTTGGTATTTTCAATGCCAAATTCTGCAAGTGGTTGTGGTATGCACTGAGTTCGAAATTATAAAGTAGTTTTAAGACAATAGAGGTCGAGCTAGTGGCGGTCGTCTTTATGGAAAAGAGAAAATCACTGCCAACTTATACCGGATGAACTACACAAATATAGGATCCTTAACAGTATTAAGATGCGAAATAGCAAATGATGCTTTCCACATTATACCAGTTTATCTCAATTGCAACAATTGGAATGCAGATTTCGAGGAACTTTAGACCTCTGCATGGAAATAGGGAATGAAAACATTCTAGTCACGGGAGATTTCAACGCGCGATGTGGGACTCTTCAAGGATTCACGGAAGGTGTTGATACGGCTAGGGGCTTTGCGTGCACAACCAGAAATTCTAGGGACAAGATCGTAAATAATAGGGGCGTAAAGATAATTGAAATGTGTGACACTGGACCTGCTAACGCTAAATGGTAGAACAAAGGGCGATTCTGAAGGACATCTTACTTTTCTCAGACATCAGTCAAGCTCAGTAATCGACTATTGCATGGTGCGTGGCAAATGGCATGATATTGTTACCGACTTAACAGTGAAAGTAAGGCACTGACAGCCATTCTGGTAAGAAAAGGCATCTATGCTTACCTTATATCAAATTTCAGCACGGACGACCTCACAGTTGTGGCCCTGGAAGGCCACGATGATGAGCCAATAAAAATGGCGTCCCGCTACGTGGCACACGAGCGAGAGTCACCACCGGCCGAGCTCGTACTTCTAACGGCCGAGGCGAGTAGGAAAAACCAGCCACTTGTCATCGGAACGGACGCCAACGCACTCCACACAGTGTGGGGCAGCCGGATATAAACGACAGAGGTGAGTCTCTCCTAAGCTTTATACTACAAACTAACATAAAAGTAGAAAACGTTGGAGATGTGCCCACATATGTGGGACCAACATCGGCCAACGTCCTAGACCTAACTCTGACCTTAGGGAACAGTACTCAGGCATCAGAATGGAGAGTCCTCGAAAGACTCTCCTTCTCAGACCACAAGTACGTCCTTTTTAAGATCGAGTTCAACCACAACCAAACCAGAAAAGCCTACAGGAACCCCCGGAACACCAACTGGGTGAAGTACCTTAAAACTCTATAAAGTTGGCGTTCTGCGAATTGAAGTTTTAATTTTGGTCAACACTTCTTGTTGCGAGCAACTCAAATCAACGCTGCGTTGATTAAATCCAAAAGAAAAGTTTTCATTTGCAAAAACTAATAAATCAAACCTCACCGTTAATTGAGCTCGAAGTTACATAAATTCTTCTCACACAAATCTTCATATGGATCCTATCAATCGAAAAATTATAATCAACTTTAAATAAACTATTAGATGTATAATACATACCCAAATTATAATATCGAGAATGGAATCTACATATATTCATATACGGAATCTACAGCCCGACCGACAAGGGAAAACTTAATCAGGCCAACTCTCGACTGAAAGTTGGCTATGTTCTGTGTGCCAATGTGCGGGATGCAGCCAAAGTTTGGCTCAAATGGACACGTGTGGTCAAAATCCGTTATTTCAGCGTCCAAGCCCGTTTCAGTTGGCTTCAGCCTGAAGCAAATCAACTATCACATCTGCTAGAGTCCCAACCAGCAGCCATATTGACGTTCAACGGTGATTGCCTGGAACAGGCGTACAAGTATCTATCGGCGGTACATACTCCTACGCCTGTTCCACACAATCATCATTGAGCTTCAAGATGGCTACTGTTTGAGACTCTAGCTCATGTGACAGTTCAGATGAAGAGCATAACTGGCTGTCCTGGGAGCATCTTTAAAGCCGAAAGCTTTCCTACATGCATTCAGTTATTAAGCATTTTAAGGTAATTCGTAGCGACTTCAGCTGGATCGACTAGATCGACTCATAATGAAACATACATATTTTACTTAATCTATTTGTTCAAACTTTAGCGGGTTTCCCGCCATTTCTCATATTTTTCATAAGCTACTACACTATTGTTAAACGACCGATGAAACAAATTTCGCTAATTCCTTGTTAACTCTAGGTTTGATGCTATATTATAAAGATATATAAAACGGCAGAATCAAAACTACCTACCCACGTATACATTTTCAAAGTTTTCTTTTAGATAGTTTTCTCTCTATCACTGTTTTAGTTTAATTTATTATATAATCTTATTTTTTCCTTTGCTCCTACATAACTATAGGTTTTGGATTTTTCTCTCTCTCCCTTTTCTCGATCTCTATATTATTAAAGTTTTTGTTAGCTCTAATAACGTCTCTGACTACAATCGGCTGTGCAAATAAAATGGGCAAATAAAATACCCCCACCGTGTAGGAGTCGTTATTAGATTTTCTTTGAAAGGCTTCCTTAGCTCATAAAACTTTTTGTTGTAACGTATTTATACTTTTGTTGACAGCCTTTGTTTGTCGACTCTAAATAAATAAATAAAAAATAAAAAACTAAATAAATAAAAAATAATGCGTTACATTCTTGGACTTTTTCATTCACTCGGCTTTTTATCATCCGATCTTGATGAAAATTGGAGGGCTTATAGATGTTGCGAATATAAATCTAAGTTTTAAATTTGAGATTGGTATCTCAAAAATTGTGGGAGCTATTCAACATTTTTTATTGTGGAGTCGGGGGTGGGCGTGGCAAAAATTTGAAATAAACTTGATCTGCGTGCAGGCAATAGGAGTCTAGATTTCACATTTGGTTGCTCTCTAGCTCTTCTAGTCTCTGAAATCTAGGTGCTCATACAGACCGACGGACATGGTTATATCGACTCGGCTGTTGATGCTGATCCAGAATATATAAGGTTGTCAAAAAAGTCTTGCGGTATTTTTATTGAATTTTCAATTGTTCATAAAATTGGTTATAATAATGCGATTTAAGTCAAATATGCGCCGTTTTTTTCGATGACGAGTTCCCAACGAGATGCCAACTTCATAATGCCCCTCTTATAGAAGCTCGCTTCCCTATTGGCAAAAAACTCGGAGAGCCAATTGTCACAGGACTCTCTTGTGGCCAATTTCCGACTACCAAGCTAGTTCGCCATGGACAGAAATAGGTGGTAATCACTTGGTGCGAGATCCGGTCTATACGGTGGATGCAAAAGAACCTCCCATCCGAGCTCCCGGAGCTTCTGGCGCGTCACCAAAGATGTGTGTGGCCTGGCGTTGTCCTGATGGAAGACAATTCGGCCTCTGTTGATCAAAGATGGCCTCTTCTGCATGAGTGCTGCATTCAAGCGGTCCAGTTGTTGGCAGTACAGGTCCGAATTGAGCGTTTGGCCATAGGGGAGCAGCTCATAGTGGATGATTCCCTGCCAATCCCACCAAACACACAGAAGAACCTTCCTGGCCGTCAATCCAGGCTTGGCCACCGTCTGGGCAGCTTCACCACTTTTCGACCACGACCGTTTGCGCTTCACGTTGTCGTAAGTGACCCACTTTTCATCGCCAGTCACCATCCGCTTCAAAAACGGGTCGATTTTGTTGCGATTCAGAAGCGATTCGCATAAAAAAACATTTTTGCCCGTATCGATGGGGCAAAAATGTTTTTTTGCGTCAAGTCGTGTGGCACCCATACATCGAGCTTCTTTTTGAATCCAAGCTTCTTCAAATGGTTTATAACGGTTTGATGACTCATGCCCAGCTCTTGGCCGATGCTACGGCTGCTACTATGCCGGTCTCTTCGATCAATTCAGCGATTTTATCGCAATTTTCGACGACAGGCCTTCCGGACCGTGGCGCATCTTCGATCACCTCTGCACCAGAACGAAAACGTTGAAACCATCGTTGTGCGGTGGAAATGGAAACTGTATCGGGTCCATAAACTGCACAAATTTTATTGGCAGCATGAGATGCATTTTTGCCTTTATCGTAGTAGTACTGTAAAATATGCCGTATTTTCTCTTTATTTTGCTCCATGTTTGCGACGCTATAACTCACGAACGACTAAAAACAAACAACAATAAATCAAACACGTGTTAGCGCGTGAAAAGAGCTTTCCAAAAAGCTCTAGCGTGAACCGATGCGACGAATACAACTAGAACTACGCGCTTGCAAAGACAAGTTTGCGGAAATACCGCAAGACTTTTTTGACAACCTTATATATACTTATATGGTCGGAAACGATCAAGATCGGATGATAAATAGCCGAGTTAAAAAAATGTTGCATACTTTTCGGCTGACCCACCTCGGGTATACAGGAAGGCTATTAAAGTCGGTTAGAGCCGACTTTAACTTACGCTCTCGTTTTTACAGCAACTGTGGCGGGTTAAATTAGACGTTTGATTTCCAAAGGCCTTTAACACCTTGCAGCATGTCCGACAGAAAGCAAAATCTGCCACTACAGTTTCGTGTAGTCTTAGAATTTCACACACCACATTCCACACAAAACTTTTTAATTTGCGTCGGCCAGACAAGGTGTAATTGCCATTTGCAATTTGCCCAGAAATAAATTCTACATTTTCTGCCATTATGCCACGAAGAGAATCCAAATTGCAATAACTTTTTAATTTCTGTCATTCACCGCTTATTACTGCGTAATAAGTGTGACGCAGTTGGATTTGCACATCATATTAGCCAGAGCTCGCCGTCAACAAACCGAGTAAGCGTTCGTGTATAAGTATGTTGCTCGCTTGTTGCTTGTCGTCAACAAGCCGAGTAAGCTTGGTGATTGTATGTTGAAAGCGCGAGTCAATAAAAGTACTCGTCAGTGGCGGCATAATACCCGCTGGCATCCGTTCAGCCGCTAGCTTTTTCAAG
This sequence comes from Lordiphosa magnipectinata, assembly GCA_037044535.1. Classification (NCBI taxonomy): domain Eukaryota; kingdom Metazoa; phylum Arthropoda; class Insecta; order Diptera; family Drosophilidae; genus Lordiphosa; species Lordiphosa magnipectinata. The sequence continues at coordinate 52,175 of JBAMBO010004657.1, forward strand.
CTTGTTCAATTATTACCCGAGTGAAAAAAAGCTTACCCGTTCTGACTTGTGCTTTCGATCAGTTCTTGTGTGTCACACCAAAATGGCGTGCACAAACAAGCCGAGTAAATGCGCGAGTGTACACAAAAATTAACTACTCGTTGCAGGTCTCTGTTACAAAACGTGTATTTTTATATGAAATTGTTTGCTGGGATATAACTGGAAGCAAAATAGATGGATTCGGGTGAGTTGGGCAACAACAAATATTAGCTTTCGAAGAAATGTTCGTTTGAAATACTAATTTAAGCTAGTTGTAATCCAATTGAACTTTAACTGGTTGCAAACGAATTGTTGATGAGTGAGTTGACCGACAGATGTCTATATACTCTATTATACTAAGTAGCGACATAAACACAGCAGTTATAAGGAAAACACAAAGGTCAATAGGTATTCAACTGGTTCAAAATGGCTGCTGCACGGGACAATTCTCTTCGGTCTATGCCATCTGGTATTAAATTGGTTGCAAATGGCTGCTGCTGCGGACAATTGTCCCTTGCCTATGACATGCCTGTGTAAAATGGACGACTTCAAGTCATTGATTTGGATGGAAAGTGCAACCAGTTGCAAGTTTTTAGAGGCAGGTACATTTCTGGTTGTAAACTAGACACTTTTCCTGCAGGGTTGATATTTTCAGCTATCGCTGCCGCGTACGTGCAGTTGCTTTGGTCGAAGTCTTCTTTGTGGTTCAAAGCTCTCTCTCCTCTCTGTTAGATGCGTAAGCTTTCTAGCGTCAGTCTTGTTCGCTCTCTCGTCTATATGTCTATTAGCCTAACGTTGTCAAAATCCGCTGTATGATCAGCTGATGTCAAGTGTTGCGCTAATGCTGTTGTCTCCTTTTTGTTTTTCGCGTCTCCTTTGTGCTCCGATATTCTTGTTTGCAGCGGTCGTTTGGTCGTCCCAATATCAGGGATCGTAACGATTATAATTTTTATACCCTTGTAGAGGGTATGTTAAAATTGTCGAGATGTTTGTAACGCATGGATGAAAGCATCTCCGACCACATAAAGTATATATATTCTTGATCAGCATAATGAGCTGAGTTGATATAGCCATGTCCGTCTGTCCGTCTGTTTCTATGCTATCTCCTCCGTCAGTTTTAAAGCTATCTTAACCAAACTTTGCACGAAGTCTTTTGGTACAAATACGCAGCACATATGTCGGAACCGGCCAGATCGGATGACTATAGCATATAGCTGCCATAGGAACCATCGGTCGAAAATGTTGTTTTAGTGATAAAAACTTTTTTGTCTTCAACGCAAACGTCCCCAAACCTCGTATTTATAAGTTTTCTATGCTTTCACATAATTCCACCAAATTTAATAGAGCAACTATATAGTATAGCTGGCATAGAAATTGGGTGTAGAAAATGTCTATAGGAGGCCCTGTCAAAAATGTGTACATTTGGCAGAAAGTGCATATTTGTGTCAGTGGAATCAGGCTACTAATTTATATAAATCATACAAGCTACAAGGGTATAAAAACTTCGGTCGAGCCGAAGTTAGCTCTCCTCTATTTTTTAAATATAAATTACTTTTAAGAATTATTTTTATTATCAAATTTTAAAATAAGACTTATTTTTATTTTTTTTTAATAAAAATTGAAAATAAGACTTATTTTTCAATTTTAATTTTAAAAATTGAAAATAAAAATTAATTTTAAATATCTTTTAAACCAAGCGGTGCCTTACAAAAGTAGTCATATATCTATGATCAGTGTTTCAATACCATTCCATTGATATATATCATGTCCTTGACGGATCAATATTAAGGATACCACAATTTTTTCGATCGATTCAGTGCCACTGTTTATACATATCGCTTACTTACTTCTAGTCTGTCATAACTCAAACAAGTAAGAAAGTCGGTCAAGCCCAACTGTAACATACTCTGTACCTGCAAAATTGAATGCCCAGAGATTATGTAAGTATGAAAGTTTTACAGCACTAGAATTGCATTATTTATTCAATTTGAGGAACAATATTTTTTTATTGAATCTGAAAACAAAAGAAAGTTGCACCTCAAGTCAGACATAATCAATAACATATTCATTCTCCAAGAGACTTGTTTCTCTACAATCTATGCATTTGGCGAGATCCTCACTATAAGCATTTTTCATAGACCGAATGATTTATTTTTCCTCGAGCCAAAGCATATAGAAATGGCCAAAATAAAGTTGTTTACTTTGCAACTTTTGAGTTTCCACTTAAATGGGTTCCAACACAGCCACAAGCAACTCAATATATTCCCACTGCGAATTCGTCAACTGCAAATTAACATTCACGTGCTCTTCTGAAAACTCCTTGAACACACACACATTTCTCAACATATTGTATGTTGTGTTCCACCGTGTAGGTACATCAACGAGCGGCTGAGGTAAGCCTGTGTTGCATAACATTGCGGAATGTAATGGGGTTCATTTCTAATCCGCGAAAAATTTGCTCCATCAACTTCTTGAAGGGCACCGAGTCAAGGAGGGTGAATGGCATCTTCTCTTCAGTGACCAATTGCACACAAATATCTTTAACGGTCACAAAGTTTACACTTTGAAATATTTTTTCCGAGTCTAAACTAAAAAAATTTCGAACAACTAAGTCCCGACTACGATCCATCGCGAACTACACTCCAATGAAATGAGAATGCTTTTAATAATACGACATGCTCAAAAAAAACGATAATCAGGCTTGTTCCGAAACAAGCTTCAGGATTCGTGTAAACGTATGAATTGGCCATTTTACTATTATGCCCTTGAAATTGCGGAAAAACGTCATATTTTCTACATTTTGTGGATACTATAGATGAATATTCGACATATATTTAGTAATCAACATTATTTATTATTTAATATCCTTAATATTGATCCTTCAAGGACATGATATATATCAATGGAAAGGTATTGAAACACAGATCATAGATATGTGACTACTTTTGTAATGGACCGCTTGGTTTAAAAGATATTCAAAATCAATTTTAAAATAAAAATTGAAAAATAAGTCTTATTTTTTAATTTTTAAACTAAAATAAGAATTATTTTTTAATTTTTAAAATAAAAATTTGAAAATAAAAGTCAACGCTGTTTTTGGGTTGGTTACTCAAAATTCGGACATGGGGTGTCTCCGAGATGTTTGTAACGCATGGATGAAAGCATCTCCGACCACATAAAGTATATATATTCTTGATCAGCATAATGACACTTATTTGGCTCTGGTTTTTTTAAAGCCCATAAATCTTATCTGCGATCCCTGCCCAATATAAACGCCTTTGCATGTTATTTCGTAAATAACATTTTGTTGTTGTTCCTTGCTGAGCTTATCTTTTCCATATGTTCGATTGAGCTTTAAGCGTATTTTATGTTTGAATGTTGGCTTGGTATAATTTTTGTAATTTATTGTTTGTTACTTTGTCCACGTATGGTACGCTTATGTAAACTGTATCTTTTGTTTCTTTATTAGGGTTTGGATGGGTATTCGTTTTTGTGGTTTCTGTGATAAGTGCTTCGATCAGTTGCCTGAGAAAGTTGTTCTTTAGTAGAATTGTCTTTAGTTTAATATATATTTCCGGTCTGTATATTTGGTCGCTTAGTGTGTACGCTTTGGTTATCATATTTTTGGCCGTGTTTATTTTTTGGGAAATTGGTTGGTGCGAATGGAAATTTATTATTCGTCCTGAAGCTGATTCCTTAGTGTACCATTTAAACAATAGTTTTCCCTCTTCTCTTTTTATCTCAGTGTCTAAATATGGTATTTTCCTGTTTTTCTCCACCTCTATCGTAAATTGTATTCTTGGATGTTGTTTGTTTAACGTCTCCAATATCTTCTCTTGATCATCCTTTTTTATAATGCAAAATATATCATCCACATATTTAAATAGGTATCTAATGGTATATTTTGTTTGTCTAGTTGATCTTTTGTATCGTCTAATATTTTGTCTAACACTACATTGGCTATAGTTGGTGATATCGGGTTTCCCATTGGCATACCACTATTTGAGTGAAAATGCTATTGTCAAAGGAAACGTAGTTTGTTTTCAATAAGAACAAACTCTAAGATTTCCTTAAACTTAGTCTTTGGTATGATTGTGTGTATCGATATGTCCGTCTATTTTTCCATAATGTTGTTGATGGCTAGTTTTATTGGTATATTCATGAATAGTGAGATGACGTCAAACGAAACTAGTATCTCGTCATTCTCAATCTTTGCAGTGGTCAATTTTCCGTTTAGTTGAGTCGCGTTCTGGATGTTATATGTGTCGGAGACAATGTTTTTTATTATTGTTCCTACGTGTTTTTTTTCTAATTTGTAGCATGGAACGTTTGTTGATGCTGCGATCGGTCTCAGTGGTGTGTCTTGTTTGTGAATTTTTGGGAGACCATACATTCTCGGTGCGTGTCCTCCAGAGCAGTATGGTCCCATTTTAAGCCTGGCATCAATATAGTGTTGTTTATACAGAAGATTCAAGTTACCGCAGAATACGCCAAATTACGCGATTTATATAGAAACTGGCCTTCCAACTCTGTTTACGTATACACTGCAACTGCATTTCAACTATGTAGCCAGTCAACTGCTTCTTGGGAAAACTCAGTTTTTTGACGACTGGTCCACTATTTCAAACAACTGCGGGCTAAACTTTGATTGGCACAATATGCAAGGATGGCGTCATACACAGGCTGAAGTCATAAGAATGCTTTGCGAAGAAGAGCGTCAAATCTTTATAAACCGAGCTAGACAGAGCACTGAAAGGTCCACTTATAAAAAGCTGACTCACAACCTGGGTCAATCAAACTATTTTCAATATTTTAAAGGCGAGGTGCGAAATGATTGCATTAAACTTTATTTTTGCATTAACTTGGATGAAACCTGCAGTCTTTGTAATATGCGTGAGACTGAAAATGTGAAACACTTTATCGGTACTTGTCCCATCCTTACAGAGGTGCGATATCTCCACTTCCGTCGCTTAAAGAAGCGAGTTTGAACTCCAAATCATTTTAAACGGAGAAAATTGGCGCATCCTATCAGCATTTTTAGCAGAAGCCACCAAATATCGGCGACAAATTATAAACGAAGATTTTTAAGTTTTTTTTATATTTTATTTTGTTCTATTTTGTTTTCTTTTTTTTCTAAAACAGTCTGAACAGTCATTGACGGAAGATCCACTATCTCGTGACGAACGGGGAAGGTGGGTGGAGTAGTCAAATGAAAGGCGACTCTCAGACGTATGTACCTATATTTATAATTGTTTAAATAATACTACATAGCATCAACTGACGGTTTTAAATAAACCACAATAAAAACAACATCCTACTACTACTACAGAAGATTCACAATGTTGTTGTTATTCTTTATGAGGGTCTGTGTGGGATCCTTTCGTACTCTTCTGTATGTCGTCTTGTCATCGAACAGTTTATGCATCTTGTCCACTCAGAGAAAAAATAGAGAATTTCGCTCTTGAATCAAGAGCATTCGTTCTCAAAAGTACGGTGAGAGTGAAAATTCTTGATCCAAGAGCGAAATTCTTGATTCAAGAGTGAATTTTTGATCCCGACATTCCTGATTCAAGAGTTTCAGCTCTTGATCCAAGTATGAATAATTATTGATTCAAGAGTTTCAGTACTTGATCCAAGAACGAATAATTCTCAAAATAAAAAAATTAAAAATAATATTTGGGGTGGGGGGTGGGAGAGACACGACCGACCCGACCTGACCAACGTGGTGGTCCGCGTCTCGTCCCCCTTCCCCCGGTCCCACGCACCATTATCAAATCAACCACACCAACACCCCAACCACCACCACCCACCAAACTTTGTTTTAAACAGTGATTGATTTTGAGATAACCACAGAGATTTTTTTTTTTTTTACTCTTCTGGGACTTGAACACGGTACCTCGAAAGACTGAAACACACACAGGCGACGGGCAGCTTAACGAGGTCAGCTAACTTCCTTAAGCCAGAAGACGCGACGAAATCACACTTATAAATAAACGCTTTCGTACGCATCGCACAACAACAAACTGCGCATGCGCTCTCAGTCTCTGCGCTCTTATTCTCTCAACCAAGGCGTATTTAATAAGGTGACAGAAGCGTCGACGTCGCCCTCTTTGCTGTTGCCTTACGGTTTCGAAAAATTCATATGTGTGTGTGTATACATGTGTATGCGAGAACAAATTTCTTTGAGTTTATTACTCTCTTGCTCTCGCTCTCTTTCTCTCATTTTTCGTAAGGCAACGCGACGTCGACGCTGCTGCCACCATAATACAATTATACAAGGTAGTCCACTCGGCTGCCGAAGTCGTTCGGTTTTTGGTCATAGAAAAACTAACATAGAAGCACACTTTGCTGCGTCGACAACTTTTCACTCAGACATTTGTCAGCTGTTCGCTGTCATTTTGGCTCTTTGAGTTATTTTTTGACTCTCTGAGTTATTTTTTTGACTATGTCCATCTCCCTCTAACCACCGTGTTTTCCTATGTCGACAATAATTTTGAGTTCCTGATTTTGTTGACTCTATTAAGTATCTCCTTGTCACAATGGAGTCAACATCACTCAAAAAAGAGCGGCGTTTCAAAGTGTGCTTCTATGTTAGTTCTTCTATGTTTTGGTCCCCTATTTTCAGTGCGTGCCTGCATAGAAAAACTAACATAGAAGCACACTTCGAAACGCCGCTCTTTTTTGAGTGATGTTAACGCCATTGTGGCAAGGAGATACTTCAATAGTGACAACAAAATCTGTTACTCAAAATTATTGTCGACATAGGAAAACACGGTGGTTAGAGGGAGATGGACATAGTCAAAAAAAAAACTCGGAGAGTCAAAAAATAACTCAAAGAGCCAAAATGACAGCGAACAGCTGACAAATGTCTGAGTGAAAAGTTGTCGACGCAGCAAAGTGTGCTTCTATGTTAGTTTTTCTATGGTCGAACTGAAAGGTTGTGTGCGGACGGTTTTTTTTTCAGAGCTTTAACCCTTAAGTGCCAAGCAAAAAAATGTCTTTTTGCAGTTGACAACAATTAGAATTAATATTTTTACATATTGTTAAAGATACATTTAAAATAACAGAAAATCTAAAACAGACATTGTTAAACGCCGCTGAGCAGGTCGATATCAGTGTAAAATTCTTTAGAATTAAGAGCTTAAACAAAAGAATGGCTGTTCAACAACAAAAACAAAGAATGTCAAATTCAAAACCAATAAAAATAAAATTATAAACACTACAACTCTTGTCATAACTAAGGAAACTATTAGCCCCATGCACCGTGCGCGGGTTAATCGACGCACTGTGTAGCAGTTTCACTCACACTCACTATTCAACGCTCTTTCACTCGCACTTATATCAAGGGACTATGATTTTGCCGAGTGGACTACCTTGTATAATTGTATCATGGCTGCCACCTTATTAAATACGCCTTGCTCTCAACGACCAACTGCGCATGCGCCCTCACTCTCTGCGAGAGCGACTCCAACGCTACTCTCTCAAAGTTAAGTTGCCCTCACCCCCCTTGCCTATAAAAAACCAAATTGAGAACGTTTAGAACGAATTTATCTCGATTCCAAGAGCGAAATTCTTGAAAATTCAAGAGCGACTAATTTTTTTTTCAAGAGCGTTCGTACTCCAATTATTCGTTCTAGTTTTTTCTTAGTGTCCATGTACTCTCTTTTGTACATTACCACTGTCTTATTTCCTTTGTCTGCTTGTGTAATAATGATTTTGTCCCTTATGAGTTGTTCTGTGTTCTTTGATATTGCTAGAATGAGTTTATCTTTTTGTTCTATTTTCCTATTATGTTTGAAGTTGTTGAGTCTTGCTGCAAGTTTACTTCTAGTGGTGTCCCTCTGTTTCTCATCTTTTATTGCTTGTATCCCTTGTTCTAAATCAGCAATTATGTGTATTGGCGATATACTCGCATTTGTGACTGGTAGTGCGAATTTTGGTCCCAGCGATAATAACCATTTGCTATCGTCTGGAAAAAATACTTCTGTCTGGTTTACGAACCATTCCTTGTTTAATGTAATTTTGTGGTGTTCCTGTAGTGTCTCTTTTAATTTTCCTAATTTTTGCTCAGTTTTATGGTCTGTGTAAGTTCTAATTCGTTGGTATGCGAATTTTCGATCTTTTTCGAGATCCATTATGTCCTGACTATTTAAAACTTTCTTTAGAATATGGTACTGGTGAGTTTGGTTTTTGTTAATGGTAAATATGTGTCTGTGTGTTTCTTTAATTTCTAGCTGTACAATTTTAAACAAGAAATTTGTATCCAATTTATCCAGTTCTTTTTGTGTGTCGTGTAGTGTAAAGTTGTATTTCAATCCTGACGTCTTTTCTTGGAGATGCTTTGCAACGATGTTGTAGTTCTTGCACTGTAGCATGTACTTTTTGCGTATGTATTGTATGTACCCCTTAATGTTTGCAATTTGTTAAATGATGATCAAATCCGGTATACCCTCCGGTTGTTAATTGTGTGTATTGTGGTAGGCCAATTTGTTTACTTGTTGTGTTCATTATATGGGTTGGAATTGCCGTTCTACCTCATCCAAAATACAAATAAAAATTCATGCTTTTATTTTAAATAACGTTTGTTATATATGTGTTATGTTTAATTTTATTAAACATATCTTTAAAACTGTAAATAAAAAAATGCAATATTATTACTTTTTTACCGAAAATGTTCGATTTTTCGAGTTTTTAAGACAGTTGTACGTGCTTGTGGGCCTATAGCTATATGAAAGACTAACTAAATGAAGTTGGTTCGTTCTAACGGTTTGTTTATTTTGGTCTAAGCTAGAATATTGTGCTGTGTTACTTATCCAAATTTGAATCGGGTTTCAAGATGAAGTTGAAAAACTGTAGAAAAGTGGTCATAACTTGGGTTTTTTGGGCAACTTTTGTAATTTTGAGTATGAAGATATCATTTTTTTGATTTGCTAGAAAAAACTGTTTTGTAGGCCAAGCCAAGAACAACAACTTTGGTAAAGATTTAAAACCAAAATTCAAAATAGTTTACGAGATGTGGAATCGTTACTCTGAAGCTGAAAAGTTCAAAGTGCAATAAAAAGAAAAGGCCAGCTAATTAGACCAAACCAATACAGGATTTTTATACTACTATCACACCCTTTCAAAATTTTTTGGTCTCGATTTTTAGTAATTTGGGCTTAACAATTGCAAAAAATGGCTTTTTTGGCCCGTTTTGTGGGGAACCTATACTTTTGTTTTGACTTTTCTTAATACTTAAGTTTAAAATGAACTATCCCAAAGAATTGAACACATAATCTTGTTTTATTTCATTTGAGCATATAAAATGTTAACTTTCAAAAGAAAACTAGAACTCCGAAAATGGTATTGTCATATTTGGAAGAAGTTGGCAGGTTTGCATTGTTTTGGTGTATTTTAAAACTGATTTTAATTACTTTGAATCAATTCAATCAGTTAAGCATTCAAGTTTTGATCCACATTATTTAATTGAACTCGAAACTTTTTATAAGCAAAACATAGGTAAAATGTCATTTGGAGGCCCGATTATGCAAATTATAGAGCCTAAAAATATGCTGTATTTTGTTTTTCCAAGGAGGCTTGTTGAGAAGTTTTCCAAACTGACACATAGATGGCGCTTGGCAGGCACTGAACTTTATTCACTAGTGCGTGGTGAATAAGATTTAGTGCACTGTTAAATTTGAATTTTTTGTTGTGCCACAGAAATCTCGTTTTTTTCAAAACAAAAAATCAGCACTGAAACGAACCAGCACTAATCCTCATTAATTTACATCAGGGCTTAATCCTGAAAAGAATTTTTGTTTCGGAAGAATTTTTGTTCCTGAAATGAATGTTTCTGTTAAGGTTCAATTTTGGCTTTCAATTATTATTGGTTTTCGGTTTCGATACGGTACCCGGATTTTCATTTCGGTACTACTTAGTTTTAATCAGTTTATTCCTGTGTAATAAAACGAATCAAAATTCAACACAAATTTAATGGTTTCACATTTTAAATTAAAACTATGTAGACTATTTCATATTTCGTAGGTCTTACGTACTTAGCATGTAAGAACTTATGATTCTGACCGTGTTGGCCATGCAGGAGGAGTGACAATTTACGTGAACAAGAGACTAAATTGTAGACTCTTCTGTAAGCACCCCAGTACAAGCGCAATTGAATACCTATTTTTAGTTTTGAATAACAATAACCTTGAAACGAAGACACTTGTCGGATGCATTTACAGACCTAACCGTAATGTCGACTACTGATCTTTCCACGGACTATTCTGAGATAATACTGACTGGAGACTTTAACAGTAATTTGTTAACTGAAACACATCTTTCCGATAGCTTTGAGTCGCTGGGATTGAACGTAGTGAACCAAACAATACCAACACACTTTTCTACTAGCTGTAACACCCTTCTTGATGCATTCTATGTTAATGACGCCAGTAAGATTAGAATATATGACCAAGTCGCAGTACCTTTATTCTCAAGACATGATTTAATTTTTCTTACATATGATATAGTAGTTAGTTATAATGACGTTTCAATACAATTTAGGGACTACAAAAACATTGACTACAGAGAACTAGAGTTAGAATTTAATGCTTGTGACTGGACGCTAATATACCACTCGCCTCATGTTGACTGTCAATTGCATGTTCTTAACACAAACATAAACTATCTTTTTAATAATTTCGTGCAGCTTAAGACAAAAATTGCGTGATGTTGCATACCTTAGGTGGAAACGGTATAAAACCAGTAATTTACAAGCTGAATATAGAAATAAAAGGGCCACTGTAACTAAAATGATTAGTGTAGCAAAGCGAAGTTATTATAACTCCAAATTTAGCCAAGTTGCTATGACCAGACAATCCTGGAGAGAAGTTAATAGTCTAGGAATCGGAAAAACCAAAGCACGCCCAACGGAGATTATTAATGTAAATGAGTTGAATGAGAAGTTCGCGTAGATAGATGTACCTGAGGCTACGTGCAATAATTATCTAAATGTTTTACCGCTCTGTGATAATAGTTTTAGTTTTGCTTGTGTCAGTCCGTGTGATGTTATTGAAAGTATTTATAAAGTGAAGTCAAATGCTGAAGGCTTAGATAATGTTAGTCCAAAATTTGTTAAAATACTACTGCCTGTGATACTAAACCATATTACTCATATCATTAATACGGCTTTTACCACGTCCACGTTTCCACATGCATGGAAAAACGCTAAAATTATCCCTATTCCGAAAACCAATATGGACTTTAGGCCGGTGTCCATTTTACCATTTATGTCTAAAATTCTTGAGAATCTAATGGCTACACAAATGCAGTGCTTCCTTAATAATCATAAGCTATTGAGTCAAAAACAGTCGGGTTTTAGAAAGAATCGGGGGTGCATCACAGCAATAACTAGTATAGTCGAGGATATTCGGAAACAGCTGGACGATAGCTGTGTAACTTTTCTGACGCTGCTTGACCACAGTAAAGCATTTGATGCTGTCAATCACGGGATTCTCTGCACGAAACTGATGAACTTATACAACTTTTCAAGAACTGCAGTTTCTCTGCTTAAGTCATATCTGAATAACAGAATGCAGGCCGTGGCATCAGGCTCCCGCATTTCTAACTTTTGCTCAGTCCATCGTGGTGTCCCTCAGGGGTCTGTTTTGGGACCATTGTTGTTTTCTGTATACGTGAATGATCTTCCTAGTGTCCTGTCAGATTGTGATGTCCACATGTATGCTGACGATGTCCAAATCTATGTTAGTAGGCCCCTTATAAATATTAATGAATGTGTATGTGTAACCAATAATGTGCTTGCTAAAATCGATACTTGGGCTAAAGAGAACGGATTAGGGCTTAACCCGGCTAAAACCAAGTGCATAGTCATATATAAGAAACCCCTTAACACAAGCCAGTTGCCAAAAGTTTTCATTAATGGCACTTCAATTAATTATGTAGAACATGCTGTCAATCTCGGCATAACCTTTAGCAACAACCTAACATGGACTAATCACATATCAAAAGCATCAGGTAAAACATACAGAATGCTGCGGCAGCTCGCACTGACAAAATCGATATTACCCGTTCATCTTAAAATGACTATAGCAAAACAAATTCTCGTACCTACACTTTTTTATGGAGTAGAAGTTTTTGGCCACTGCGATTTTAGAGACTTTCAGAAGCTTAATGTGTCACTTAACTCAATAGCTAGATATGTATTTAATAGTAGAAGATTCGACCACATATCACACCTAGCTCGGAAGATTTTTGACCTTGGCCTCAAATCGTGGATTAATCTCAGAGCTCTTACTTTCATTCATAAGATCATTACAAGCAGAGAACCATCTTATCTTCACAATATGCTAAGACCTGCAGCATCGCAGCGCACAAACAATTTTATATGCCCGAGATGGAAGCTATTATGCTCTGAGAGGCAGTTTTTGATAAATGCTTTTCGGCTATGGAACGACCTACCTCATGGTATCAAAACAATTGGAAGCGTAAATCAATTTAAGATGAAGGTTAGGGAAATCATGCAAGATAGGGAATTAGAGTAATAATCAAATAGTTATAATAGAATAATTTTAAAGAATACTTTTAATATAATTAAGTTCTATGTCTGTTAGTGTTAAAATTTAAATTTAAATTTAATAATTGTAATAATTTAATTTAAGTTAGGAAAATTGATGAATGTACGAAAAAAAACTGTGACTAGCACGTTAATTTATAAGTGCCAATGTACTTGTTGCGCTGGGAGTAACATAAATAAATAAATAAATATTAGAAGTGGGCGAATAGCCAGATTACATTATATACTCGTATATGTAAGTAAAAGTAAAATTCGCTCAAACAGCATCTCTAGGAGGGCCAGGGCCAGCCAAGCTTCTCTCAATCTTTTGGCGTGTGTGCTTATAATTTTTTCGCACAAGAGAAAGGGACCTACAGTTTAACGCCGAGTCCGAACGGCAATAGTTAGAGAATTGTTGCTTTTTCATGGCTAGTTACTTCACAGCTGGCGCCAGTAGCTGGTGAAGGTGATCGGGTGTGTAAAAGCATTTTTCTAAAGAAAGAAGAAAGAAAGAGGCGGGATCGAACCCACAACCTCCCGCACCAGCAGCCACACATACAACTGGAACGCCACGCCCGACCTCGAACGACATATACTCGTATATGTAATATTATTATTAATTATGTTATCTCTTGAATGAAAGTTCCGTTCATTATGTCTTATCTTTTCTGCATCTTACGCATAATGATATTCTTATTAGTGTATCACTGATGTTTGAGCAGCGTGGCCGCCAAATGGATTTAGTGTACGAGAATATATTTGTTGCTGGATTTCGAAAAAATTCGAAACTGTTGTTGCTTTCAACACAGTAACAATTGTTTAATATTAAGGACTCGACCCAAAATAGTTCGCGGTTTGTATGCTACATTAAAACTTGTGGTGTTACCCGTACTACAAAAATTCTGAAAAAATATATATGTATGTGACACCATGTCGTTTCAAAACGACATACCTCCGCGCGGAGATATGACGCTTTTTTCTGTCGGAGATATGTCGTTTTAAAACGTTTTAAACATCATATCTCCGCTGTGATCAATGGCGGAGCTATGACGTTTGAGAGAGTCATATCTCCGCGCGGAGTTATGTCGTTTCAAAACGAGATATGACGTTTTTTTTCTGTCGGAGATATGTCGTTTTAAAACGTCATATCTCCGCCGCACAGTGGCCGGTTTAGCTAATTTAGCTTTGCAAAATTCTCAACTTTTAAACGGAAGAAGATATTTCAAAAAATTCCAAAGGGAAGGTGAAAGAAAATTTAGTAGCTTTAAAATAAGCTTATGTTTGTTATAGTAGGTCAACAGGGCGACTTAGGATCGGCTGCCAAAGTGCAAAGTTTAATACACTGAAAAGGTTGCAAGTATTAGGCAAAACATTTGAACCTTTTTTTAAAACGATTTATTAATGTACATAGTTGTAAAACCACTTAAAATTAAAAAATATTTTTACTAATTAAAAGTTAACTTTTTATTAAATTTGGTTAATTGTAATCGGAATTTCCGTTTGGTTTTTATATGTTCCCAAACGCGACACTTGAAACCAAAAAAAAAAAACCAAAATTGATCAGTTTTAAAAATTGCTCAGCTTTGAACCACTGTAAAAACCAAAATAATTGACCAAATTCAATAAACTAAAGTTTTGCGGGCTATCTGGGGTTCCCTTTATTTAATTAAATTAATGCGGTCAAAAAAGTTGACCATCAATTTTTATACCCTTGCAAAGGGTATTATAATTTTGCCCAGAAGTTTGCAACGCATAAAAATATTCATTTCCGACCCCATAAACTATATATATTCTTGATCAGGGCGACGAGCTGAGTCGATTGAGCTTTGTCCGTCCGTCTGTCTGTCCGTCTGTCTGTCTGTCTGTCTGTCCGTCTGTTTCTACGCAAACTAGTCTCTCAGTTTTAAAGCCATCGAGCTGAAATTTTGCACAGAGTCTTCTTTTTACTGCACGCTGCTAATATGTCGGAACCGACCGGATCGGATGACTATATCTTATAGCTGCCATAGGAACCATCGGTCAAAAAATGGGTCTTAGTGAGAAAAACTTTTTTGTTTTCAATGTTAGCGGCCTTAAACTCGCCCATTATTGATATTATATGCTATCAAACAGATTTGCAAATTTTGGTCAAAATCGGATGACCATATCTTATAGCTGTCATAGGAACCATCGGTCGGAAAATGGGTCTAAGTAAGAAAAACTTTTTTGTTTTCAATGCTAGCATCATAAAACTTGGCCATAATTAATATTATATGTTTTTAAACAGATTTGCAAATTTTTGTTAAAATCGGATGACTATAACATATAGCTGCCATAGGACCGATTGGTCGGAAAATGGGTCTTAGTGAAAAAAACTTTTTTGTTTTCAAGTAAATCGTTCTTAAAGTCGGTGATTCTTAATATTAAACGCTTTCAAACTAATTTGAAAAAGTTGATCGAAATCGGGTGACTATATCTTATGGTTGCCATAGGACCGATCGGTCGGAAAATGTGTCTTAGTGAGAAATACTTTTCTGTTTTAAATTTTATCTTTCTTCAACTCCGCGATTGCTTATTTGATATGTTTTCACAAAGATTCGCGAAATTTGGTCGAATCAGATTATCTGTCGGAAAATGGGTTTTAGTTAAAAATTGTTTAGATTTTTATATAATCGTTCTTAAACTCTGACATTTCAAAAACAGCATTTGCAAGGGTATAAAAACTTCGGCACAGACGAAGTTAGCTTGGCCTTCTCGTTTATTTTTGCACCGCTAAATCGGCCAAGCCGGACACTGTGCGCCGCTTAGATTCTTTAAAAATGCGAAAACCGGAAAATACGACGAAAGAAGATATACACACAAAGAAATCTGCGGTTAAATTTAACAGATATTGTGGGTTAGAAATGCGCCAACCCACAAAGTAGGCAAAATTAACCAAATTTTATAGTAACTTTCTCGTAAACCATTACGTAAAGAGAACTATTGCTGTAGTAAATCTAACCGAAATTCTCGTTTAGAAATGCGCCAACCCACAAAATTAGTAATATTTACCGATGTTCACAGTTAGTACCTTTTCTTATTGTGTTCACTGTAATTTTACCATAAAATTAGTAATTTAACAGCTGTTACTCAACTGAAGAAAAGTAGGGTTGGATACTGTTTTGGCTGTCACAAGTTGCCAATCTACTTGAGCTCATCATCATCCCAGACCAGATCATCCTTATCCAATCAACCTTAACACTCCCACCCACCAATTTTGGTTCTGAAACAATTGTTTGAATTAAACGTGTTTTTATTTTATTTGAAAATTTTTTACTTACTTGGGGGGGGGGGGGATTCGAACTCTGGGCCTTTGGACTGAACACGATTGGACGGACGTCTTTACCAGTTACGCTACGGCGCGCGTTAATAGAAACGCGTCTAACATATAACTTGTATTGAATCTGCCTAACCACATGCACGAAAAATTTCTTAAATGTCGCATAAATGAGACCACTAGTAATTCTCAAGTTTAAATTCAGTGAAAGTACAATATAAATATAAGGGCCAAACTGAAATTTTCTCAATCAACAATTTTCGCGGTTAGATTTACTGTCGGTATAGTTAATCCGTGAAGCAACAAAATTATTTAAAAAGTTATACTATTTGTGCGGTAAGATTTACTTGTGGGTACAGTAAATTGCTGCAAAAACAAAGTATGAGATGAAAAAATCACGTCAGAGTCACTATTTCTATGGTAAAGTTACTGTAGTAGCAGTAACTTATTAAAACCACAAAATATGTGAAAAAATATTTGTAGTTAAATTTACTTAAAGTACAGTTGTTAAATGCAACAACAAAACACGTGCTAAAATAAATAGGTGAAACTTAGAATTTCTTCGGTAGATTTTACTGTTAGCACAGTTACCAAACAACAACAAAACCACATGCATAAAAAATTGGAAAAAAGTTACTGTTAGCGTAGTTAATTTTACCCACCAAATTTTTTTGTGTGTACAAAAATGTTGGCTTGCGAGACAAATTTAGTTGTATTCCCGTTGCCCAGACATACATAGGAACAAGCAAATGTAATTATGTACATTGTACAATTCATAACTTTATCAATGTGAGACATATTCCGGACCTTAAATCATAGTATTCGCCTGATACGGTTGCCCTATTTGAAAATATCATAAATAAAAATATTTCATTAAATGCGTATATATCCATACTAAATTTTTACAAGTGGGCGGAGTAGGCAAGGGGGCGTGGCTTGACCATAAAACATAACATTTATATCTTCTTAATATTTGTTTTAATTGTTAACAGGTTAGAAGTTAAAACAGAATGGTTATTGCGCAACATTTGTCGATTTGGCAGCACGGGTTGGCATGAAAAATGGCTAATATCTTAAATCGGGCACAATTGCAGCAATGGTTTTTTATACTCTGTACCGGAGGTACATAGAGTATATTAAGTTTGTGCAAAAGTATGTAACAGGGAGAAGGAATCGTTTCCGACCCTATAAAGTATATATAATATATTCTTGATCAGCATCAACAGCCGAGTCGATATAGCCATGTCCGTCTGTCCGTCCGTATGAACGAAGAGATCTCAGAGATGGTAAGAGATAGAGGTTTGACATGTATGGGACATATATTTCTTATACTTGCAGGCAGATCAAGTTTATTTTCAATTTTTGCCACGCCCCCTCGCGCCCCCGCAATTTGGAAAAAACGTCATATCTCCTACAGTTTTGGAGATAGATCGTTCGTTCTTCTAGAGATACCTTGTAAACAAAATTATTTATCGATTTGCTGAAGAAATGATAAAGATCGGATGAACGATACTCAAGTTAACAGCTTTCAGCTGTTACTGCAATTACAGAGTATATTACAGTCTGGCTTGACTTATTTTCTTACTTGTTTTTACTGAACGCTACTAACACGGTAGTTATCAAATCTGAACAAACATAGAAGATTTTACCTGAATCGGGTTTCACGGGCCCTCAAAACTAAAAGAGAACCCGAGTTAAAAACTTTCCTAATTGTAAACGATTTGCTTTATCAGGTCTTATAATTAGTTTTTATTGCAGTATTTATTATCATAATCTTTAACCTGCTGACGACTTTAATACACTTGCAGGAAGAAATTGAGGACTAATGGTTGGCGCTGGTGTTGCTGGTCCATAGCTGAACTTGGCCACATAACCATTGGGTCCTGCCTCATAGGTGACCACCAAATAAGCATTCTGCTCATCAAATGGCTCATTCAGCATACCCTTCACCTGCAGCTGACCTGGTTCGATCTCCGCGACATTTTCCTTACGCACAGTGCCATCTGGAAGTGTTATGCTAAATCAGGGCGAATAAATTTGAATTTGTTAACTACAGATTTAAGCTTTATTATCTTACCTTAAAAAATATTGATCATCGTAAGGTTCAAGCTGATACAATTCCTGAAGAATACGCGGCACCAGCGTTGGATTGGAAGCTGAGTAGTCGAAAAGACTGAGTAGCAGAATCTTTAAATCCGTAAACATAAAGGTCTAATTTCAGGGGAGAAATGGGAAGATGCAACTCACCGCTCCGCTTATTATATTCCACATGTTGACCTACCTGTGGTTTAGGGGAAACTGTTTGCCTACATTGAAAGTCAAGTCCGAAGTTGCAAACTTTGCAATAAAAGGGCGGTATCCACGGGTCGCCAAAAAATTTCTTGTGAAAAGGTTGATATTCCGCATATTCTTAACAGAGTCTGCTAAGCCTATGTTAATAACACGATAACACAATTTACTCTGTCGATAAACGTTTCAAAGAAACCTTGCGCTGCTCTGGCGCTGTTAAATATGCCCGCGAACTTATAAACAACAACAACACCTTGCAGGATTATGAATATAACATATTTAATGTGCTATTTTAATTTTAACATAAAGAGAGAGACTCTTGTGAGAGATTGACGTGCTTTTTTTGTGCTCCGTAATTAAAAACGAGAGCGTAAGTTAAAGTCGGCTCTAACCGACTTCGATATACCCGTTACTCATGGAAACAAATGTTTAATAGCCTTCCTGTATGCCTGAGGTGGGTCAGCCGAAAAGTATGCAACATTTTTTAACTCGGCTATTTATTATCCGCACAACACAGTGCGCTCTCTAAGTCTCTCTCTCTCTCTCTCTCTCTCTCTCTCTCTCTCTCTCTCACTAAGATTGCTGCTGAACGCAATGCTTAGGTTATGGGTGGGGTGGGTGGTAGGTGTTAACTGATCGTTTTTTGCTCATAACTTGAGTATCGTTCATCCGATCTTTATCATTCCTTCAGCAAATCGATAAATAATTTTGAGTACTAGATATCTCTAGAAAGTACGAACCATCTATCATCAAAACTGTAGGAGATATGACGTTTTTTCCAAATTGCGGGGGCGTGAGGGGGCGTGGCAAAAATTGAAAATAAACTTGATCTGCGTGCAGACAATAGGAGTCTACATTTCAAATTTGGTTGCTCTAGCTCTTCTAGTCTCTGAGATCTAGGTGTTCATACAGACGGACGGACAGACGGACATGGCTATATCGACTCGGCTGTTGATGCTGATCAAGAATATATATACTTTATATGGTCGGAAATGATTCCTTCTGGCTGTTACATACATTTGCCCGACTTTAGTATACCCTTTTACTCTACGAGTAACGGGTATAATTAATTGTGACGTTCAACGTGCCTATAATTTCGCGAACACATCTAAAATCGGTCAATTATTAATACCCACTACCGGTGAGTGCTTCGCTTTCTTTTTGTGCAACTGGGTATTATTAATTTAATAAATATAAATATCGCGGCGTCTGTGCTGTGTGTTTTGTTTTTGCTTTGCTTTCGCTCATCTGTTTTTGGCGGTTCCCCCGTTCCCCCCTCTTAACAAAGGTTAGTGCGTGCGTTTGCTGCTGCATCTAACTCTCTGTGTGCATCGCTCTCACACCAAATTTGTTTTTGTTTACTTTTCTGCTGAGAAAGCTTTGAGCTTTTCTATTTGTTACGCCGCTCTTAGAGTGAGATATTGATACCCGCTTTGATTTCTGATCTCTTTAGTTTTGAGCCCCAGTGGTAAATTTTGACCAATGTCGTGCTGCAAAAAGTCGTGTACTAATAAAGATGCAAATGATTCGGAACAATTCCGGTTTGTTAACTGTTGGTTGTGCGATAATATTATGCATATAAAATGTGCTGCACTAAGTGGACGCGACCTTGATAAAATTTGCTCAACAAAAAAAGATTGTCGTGCGTTAAGGTGGTCCTGCCCTGTATGCACTGTTAAGCGATTTAATTTCTCGCGTATGTCTAATACCATGAGAAATAAATATAATAAGTTGCATAAAATAACTAAGCAACTCGCAAGTGAGTTTACCTCTAGTGATGAGTTGCTTAGTAAATTCCATTTGGAGTCACCACCCACACGTCGGTCGGAGCCTCAAGTTGTAATAGTGCCACCTCCCGATTCTGACAAGTCGATTGATCCCCCTTCATCGTTGCCAGTCTCGCCTCAGTGTCAAGACTTGTCGCCGACCATTTCCCTGTCCGCTTCACCAGCTAGTATGCTTGGTTTGTCTCCATTGCCTCCCCCCCCCAAAGTCAAGGAGTTATTAATAATTTTTTAAATAAACCTCCAAATCGTAGACTAGTTAGTTCTCCAATAGTGCCACCTGAACCTGATGAGAGTGCTTCCCTTTCTTCACAGCCTCCCCTTCTTACTGTTATAGCACCACGCAAAACAGTTTTTGTGTCTAGGTTGTCTCCTGAAACTACTTGCGAGAAAATTGCCGCCTATATTGCTAGCAAATCCTCAGCAAGTGTTTCCATTTCAAAGTTTAATTTTGCCCAGCCTCGTGATGTAGCTTCCTTTAACATAAGTGTTCCAGGTGAAGCTTTTCCAATCATATGTGACCCAGAATTTTGGCTGCCAGATATGATTGTTCACGAGTTTAGGCAAAAAAATCGTGTTAGGCCAATGCCCGTCAGCTTGCCCTCAAATGTAGGGTCTAGCTCTAACAGGGTTTCAAAAAACTAGTTCTGTCCTTTAGTCCTCTTATAGCCTATCAGAATGTTAGGGGTCTGTTATCAAAACTTACTACCTTGTTCTTGAATAGTGCTTCATTTGAGTTTGACATTATTGCCTTCTCAGAGACGTGGTTAAATCCATCAATCTCTGATTGCGAAATTTTGTCAAATGATTTTTTTATATATCGATATGATCGACCTACTCGAAGAGGTGGTGGTGTACTGATCGCAGTGAAGACTAGCCACCGTTCGGAATTAATTCCACTAAGTCTGCCTGATGGTGTGGAATTCGTAGCCGCAAAAGTTTCTTTTCTTTCCTTCTCGTTATATATTACTTGCTCCTATATCCCTCCTTCTTCCGATATTCAAGTTTATATGAACCATATAACTTGTATAAAAGATGTTTATGCCCAATTACGAGACATTGACTCATTGGTTGTTGTAGGTGATTTCAATTTACCAAACATCGCCTGGTCATATCTTAATGGGTCAACCTATCTTGTGCCATCAACACAGCATGACTTTTTAGATCATCTGTTTGATATGTCCTTGTCTCAGATAAATTCAATTCCAAACGATCTTAATAAATTGCTGGATCTTGTCTTTGTCGCTGACAGTACTAATGCTGTAGTTTCTAGGTCCGCCCCTCTATCACTGCCCGAAGATATTTACCATCCTACTCTTGAAATCTCTCTTTCAGTTTCTGAAACTACTTCATCAACCTCTAAAATTCATAATAAACCTCGTCGTTGTTTTCGTAAAGGAAACTTTACATTATTAAATCAACTTATTTGTGCAACAGACTGGTCACCTCTGTTCAATGCGGTTGATTTTGACTTTGCTCTTGCCTTCTTCTACGAATCCCTTAATTCCCTCTTAGATATCTGTGTTCCTTATAGCGTAGCTTCTCCCGCGTCACTTAATCCTCCTTGGTACTGCCCTAGACTTTCTAATTTGAAAAATATTAAGTCTAGATGCTTCAAAAAGTATAAACGATCTGGCTTGGCTGTTGATTTCTCTGAATATTCAATAGCAAAATCCAACTTTACACTTTTTAACTCTGAGTGCTATAAGAATTATCTTGCCCGGTGCAAAATTCAATTTGCAGAGGACCCTAAACAATTCTATAGCTTTGTGAACTCTAAGCGTAGATCTTCATCGCTACCTTCTTCTTTTTTTCTGGGTGACCAAAAGGCTGGCAATGATTCTGCTGCCGTCGACCTATTCGCAGACTTTTTTCAATCAACGTATTCCTCTATCCACTTTATTAACACTTCTTATCCATATACCATTCCTTCTTCTAACTCGATTTGTGTTCCATCGATTAGTGAAAGCTCCCTACTTTCGCATTTAAAATCTCTAAAATCCTCATACTCCCCTGGCCCTGACAACATTCCCAGTTGTGTTCTTAAAGAGTGCTGTAGTTCCTTATGCAAACCTTTGCTTAAGATTTTCAATCTATCACTCGATTCTTCAGTCTTTCCAACTCTTTGGAAAGAGTCCTATATCATTCCTCTTCATAAAAAAGGTGGAAAATCTGATATTTCCAATTACAGAAGCATAGCAAAGCTCTCCGCTATTCCTAAATTATTTGAAGAGATTATAACCTCCACCTTGCAGCACTATTGCAAATCGATTTTATCACCTTTCCAGCACGGGTTTATAAAGCGTCGGTCAACTATGACCAATTTGCTTGAATTAACTTCATTGGTTAATGATGGGTTCCTTAAGAAAAAGCAAACCGATGTCATTTACACCGACTTTAGTAAGGCTTTTGACTCTGTAAACCATGATCTTCTCCTCTATAAGCTTGATCGGTTAGGATTTCCCGCCTCTTTTCTGCTCTGGATTTCGTCCTATTTAAAAAATAGAACCCAGAAAGTTATATTACGTTCAGACACTTCAAAGCCCGTCTCTGTAACGTCCGGTGTACCGCAAGGTAGTCACCTTGGTCCTTTGTTTTTTACTCTTTTTATTAATGACCTACCCACAATACTATCTTATTCTCGGATACTTATGTATGCCGATGACGTTAAACTTATTTTATCTTTCAATGACCCGACACATTCCATTAGATTGCAAGATGATTTAAACTCCTTGCAGTCTTGGTGCTTGGTTAATCATTTATACCTTAACTGCTCCAAGTGCATGTTTATGACTTTCCATCGTTGCAAACCTTCGCTGGCTATTTATACGATTGGCAATGAACCCCTACAACGAATATCTACCGTCGTTGATCTTGGAATTCTTTTTGACCCCAAATTGAGTTTCAATCCTCATATCTCTTCTATTGTTAATAGGGCGAATGGTGTACTTGGATTCATTAAACGTTGGTCGAAGGAATTTAATGATCCTTACACCACAAAGCTCCTGTACACTGCTCTAATCCGTCCTGTACTTGAATACTGCTCGTCCGTCTGGTGTCCGCAATACAAAAAGCATATCGATCGTATCGAATCAGTACAAAAGCAATTTTTGCTTTTTGCTCTTCGTGGACTAAATTGGGACCCTAACCTTCGTCTGCCATCGTACTAGAGTAGACTCTTGCTTATTAACCTTCCTTCGTTAGCTGATCGTAGAACAGTTCTAGGCATTTCTTTTCTTCATAAGCTAATCATTAGTGATGTAGACTCTACCGAACTTTTAGGTCGCCTTAACTTTTCCGTTCCTTCTAGGCCAACTAGAAACTATTTACCTTTAATCTTGCCCAGATGCACAACTGATTACGCCCAGCACAATCGTTTTCGGGTCTTATGTCAAAATTACAATGATCTCTATCACCTGCTCTCAACAGATCTCTCTCTCTTCTCTCTAAAAACGTCTCTCTATAATTATCTCCGGGTAAATCTCTGACCACTCCCAGCTGTGAGTAGGGGCATAGCTTGTCGGACTGGCTAAAAAATCCTCCCCCACCGGGTCAGAGATTTTCCGGTTATTTAGCTTTAAGTTTTTCGTATAAATTTTTTATTTTTAAAGTTTACTTTAAGATATTTTTCTCCCTTTTTTTTTTCTTTTGTTTTTTAATTTAATATATTATCTTATTTTTTTCTCCTTTGTTCCTACTTAACTGTAGGTTTTGGTTTTTTTCTCTGTCTCTCTTTCTTCTCGATCTCTATATTATTAAAGTTTTTGTTAGCTCTAATAACGTGTCTGACTACAATTGGCTGTGAATAGGGGCACTAGCTGGCCGGACGGGCAAATAAAATTCCCCCACCGTGTCGGAGTCGTTATTAGTTTATTTTGTAATTTTATTAGATTTTCTTTGATAGGCTTCAGTAGCTCATAAAAATTTTTGTAACATATAAATTTTCGTTGACAGCCTTTTTTTGTCCACTCTAAATAAATAAATAAAATAAATAAAAAATAAAATATTTTTATTATTAAATGTAATTAATAATAAATTAATTGTTATCATTATGACAGTTCGATGTAATCCCGAGCAGCGGCACTTAACGAACACCCCGCACTTGGCTGCCATGGCAAAGATTTCGTTCATATTGATTGGAAAGTAATTCGCGCATTTTTGGCGATTTGCCTCCGTAAAGTTGGTCAGGTCATGATGATCTTCTGGATGTACTGCTGTAGCATGTGTGACTTGGCGGCTCCGCTGAACTCGAAAATGGTAATGGGCAGCGGTCCTTGGGTGGTCACATAGCACTTGGCCACGTAGTCGGGGCCTTGTCAGGGAAACTTTAAGAAATGGAATTGATTTATAAAGTTGAAGTTTGGTTCGCCCATTTCTTACCTTGATAAAATTGGCATTGATGTAGGGCACATCCACATTGCCCGATCCGCTTTTGCTCGGTCACCTTCAGGGGGTCATTTTAGGCTGCACTATCCGCTATACTACCGCTTGATAGGAGGCCAGCAGTTCGCTGTCCACTGAACTGGGAGCGGGCATTTGGTTTGTGGCCGTTTTACTGTCGCGATTATTGAGCACCGGCGGCTGTTCAATGATTTTCCCTTTGGTCTGGTAGCTGTGATCGAAGACATAGTTGAGGCGAATCAAATCGAACTGATTGAGGGGACTGGAGTGTGAAGTGTTTGAATGCTGGCCAAGTAGATTTTAAGCTCCTCGCTTGTGGTTTGTGGTGACAGGAGACGCCACATGATGTTGCAGACCGTGCTCCGGTCCGCCGGTGTTCTCTGGCGGGTTTCCGAGTGTTTCTTATCCGCCAAGTCCCGCACCTCGCTCCTCACCTTCATGGCGTTTATTAAATTCAGCTTGCCCGCCATAGAAAGTGACATTAGGCGACGCTTTCTGCAGGAATCTTTTTTTTCATTTTACATTTTCAATTTGGCCATTCAATTTCGCAGCACAAATTAGAATAAAAATCTATTTTGTTCACGTCACGGCAAAAAAGAGGCGTTAACAGCACTTAACAGCGCTTGAACAAAACGTAGTGGGAGACGTAATACGTATAAGCATTTGTCGCGATTGGTAGAAACCGAATTTGAAACGGCCACACACAAAAATTCCTTAGCAGTTTTTTAATACCCTTGCAAAGGGTATTATAATTTTGCCCAGAAGTTTGCAACGCATAGAAATATTCATTTCCGACCCCATAAACTATATATATTCTTGATCAGGGCGATGAGCTGAGTCGATTGAGCTTTGTCCGTCCGTCTGTCTGTCCGTCTGTCTGTCCGTCTGTTTCTACGCAAACTAGTCTCTCAGTTTTAAAGCTATCGAGCTGAAATTTTGCACAGAGTCTTCTTTTTACTGCACGCTGCTATGTCGGAACCAACCGGATCGGATGACTATATCTTATAGCTGCCATAGGAACCATCGGTCAAAAAACGGGTCTTAGTGAGAAAAACTTTTTTGTTTTCAATGCTATCGTCATAAAACTCGGCCATAATTAATATTATATGCTTTCAAACAGATTTGCAAATTTTGGTCAAAGTCAGATGACTATAACATATAGCTGCCATAGGACCGATCGGTCGGAAAATGGGTCTTAGTGAAAAAAACTTTTTTGTTTGCAATGCTAGCGTCATAAAACTCGGCCATAATTAGTATTATATGCTTTCAAACAGATTTGCAAATTTTGGTCAAAGTCGGATGACTATAACATATAGCTGCCATAGGACCGATCGGTCGGAAAATGGGTCTTAGTGAAAAAAACTTTTTTATTTGCAATGCTAGCGTCATAAAACTCGGCCATAATTAGTATTATATGCTTTCAAACAGATTTTCAAATTTTGGTCAAAGTCGGATGACTATAACATATAGCTGCCATAGGACCGATCGGTCGGAAAATGGGTCTTAGTGAAAAAAACTTTTTTGTTTTCAAGTAAATCGTTCTTTAAGTCGGTGATTCTAAATATTAAAAGCATTCAAACTAATTTGAAAAAGTTGATCGACATCGGGTGATTATATCTTATGGTTGCCATAGGACCGATCGGTCGAAAATAGTTCTTAGTAAGAAATTTTTTTTGTTTTGAGTGTTAGCGTCTTTAAACTCACTGATTACTAATTCTGTATGCTTTCAAATATATTCGCAAAATTTGGTCGAAATCGGATGACTATATCAAAAGGCTGCCATAGGACCGATCGGTCGGAAAATGAGTCTTAGTGAGATTAACTTTTTTGTTTTAAATTTTATCGTTCTTAAACTCGGCGATTTTTATAT
>JBAMBO010004658.1:0-191620 GCA_037044535.1 Lordiphosa magnipectinata
ATAAAGAAATGCTTTTCTGATGCAAGCCTAACTTTTCTTCATATAATATTGTTGGTTCTTCTTGACATACTGAAATTAAGTTTCTGGTACAGGTATGAAGGTTCATGAGTCCAAACTATTTTATGTAAAAGATCTAGACTGCAGGGGTAAATTATATATTTTTATAGAAACATCGGATATTCTGTCAGTTCGTTTTCGATTATATATATAACGTGCTATATTATTAAATGCTACCTGAAGCTTCCTTTGGCTTTCTGAATCACAATTGTTAAAAACTTCAACTTAATAAAAAAGAACAGAGGTAAGCAAAGTCTTGGCCATCAGCAACCGAATTTTAACTGGCAGAAAGTTCATTATCATATATTGGTTTCTGAGGATTCCGTACATCTTACCTGTGGCTCTGATTATATGGTCTTTCCATGTAAGAGATGCATTAAATGTAAAACCCAAATTGCTGGATCGCTCAATATACTCTATTGAAGTGTTATTAATTGTTAGCCGTGGCAAGTTGTCAGTCCTAACACTTTTGTTGCTGATAACCAGGCATTTTGACTTACATGGGTTCAGTCCAAGTCCATTTCTTTCAGCCCAATTACTTATTTTATCTAATTCACTATTGCACACTTGGACACATTCATTAATATTACACAAGGGTCTACTAACATATAACTGAACATCGTCCGCATACATATGACCGTTACATTTTGACAATACGCTTGGCAGGTCATTGACTTATATTGAAAACAAGAGAGGCCCAAGAACGAATCCCTGCGGGACTCCGCGTTTTATAGCCAAGAATGATGAAGATTCTTTAAGGGTGACTTCCAATTGTCGCCGATCCGCCAGATATGACTGTAGAAATCTTACAGCTGTGTTTGAGAACATATACGATTGTTTGAGTTTCGTGCACAAAATTTCGTGGTTAACCGTGTCAAATGCTTTACTATAGTCCAAGAGGGTCAGAAATGTTATACTGCCATTGTGGATCGAATATCTTCCGTAATGTTTATTATAGCCGTCGAACAGCTTCTACCATTCCTGAACCCTGACTGATTGTCATTAAAAAGTTGTTCAGAGATCATAAATAGATTTATTTGTTTTCCATTAGATTTTCGAGGACTTTTGATAAGAAAGGCAATATCGAAATTGGTCTATACTCACTGGAAGATTTTGGTATTGCAATAATCTTGGCAGCTTTCCATTTATCAGGAAATGTGGATGTTGTAAGGGCAGTGTTTAAAGTGTACGTTATGTATTGCAGTACACTAAGAAAAAACTAGAACGAATAATTTGAGTACGAACGCTCTTGAAAATAAAATTAGTCGTTCTTGAATTTTCAAGAATTTCGCTCTTGGAATCGAGATAAATTCGTTCTAAACATTCTCAATTTAGTTTTTTATATGCAAGGGGGGTGAGGGCAACTTAACTTTGAGAAAATAGCAGTGGATTCGCTCTCGCAGACAGTGAGAGCCCATGCGCAGTTGGTCGTTGAGAGAATTGCGTTGGACTCGCTCTCGCAAAGCGAGAGAGCGCATGCGCAGTTTGTTGTTGTGCGATGTGTACGAAAGGCAACTGTGTTATTTATAAGTGTGATTTCATCGCGTCTTTTACCTTATGGAAGATAGCTGAGATCGTTAAGCGGCCCGTCGCCTGTGTGTGTTTCAGTCTTTCGAGGTACCGTGTTCAAGTACCAGAAAAGTAAGTAAAAAAAAAAAAGAATATCTATGTATGTGGTTATCTCAAAAACAATCACAGTTTAAAACAATCTTTCTGGGGGGTGGTTGGGGTTGGTTGGGTTGATAATGGTGAGTGGGAGGAGGGAGGGAGACGGACCACGTCGGTCGGGTAGGGTCGGGTCGGTCGTGTCTCTCCCACAACCCCCACCCCCACCCCAAATATTCTTTTTAAGTTTTTTATTTTGAGAATTATTCGTTCTTGGATCAAGAGCTGAAACTCTTGAATCAGGAATGTCGGGATCAAAAATTCACTCTTGAATCAAGAATTTCGCTCTTGGATCAAGAATTTTCACTCTTACCGTACTTTTGAGAACGAATGCTCTTGATTCAAGAGTGAAATTCTCAATTTTTTCTCTGAGTGTATGGAAGAATAAGTTTCAAAAATTTCGGGTTTATATCATCAAAACATGTTCCGTTCATAATCATTTTAATTCATT
This sequence comes from Lordiphosa magnipectinata, assembly GCA_037044535.1. Lineage (NCBI taxonomy): Eukaryota > Metazoa > Arthropoda > Insecta > Diptera > Drosophilidae > Lordiphosa > Lordiphosa magnipectinata. Next base: position 2,174 of record JBAMBO010004658.1, read on the forward strand.
ATTTCAATATTTATACTTGAAAATCGTATTATAGTTTTGTCCAGAAGTGTGCAACGTATAGAAGAAATCATCTCCGACCACATAAAGTATATATATTCTTGATCAACATGACGAGCAGAGTCGATATAGCCATGTCCGTCTGTCCGTCCGTCCTGCCGTATGAACAAACAGATCTCAGAGATGGTAAGAGATTGAGGTTTCACAAGTATGGGACATAAACTTCTTATACTTGCATGCAGATCAATTTTGCCACGCCCCCTCCCGCCCCCGCAATTAGGAAAAATCGTCATATCTCCCACAGCTTTGTAGATAGATGGTTTGTCCGTTTAAAAGATATTTAGTAACCAACATTTTTTATCGATGATTGCTGAAAAAATAACAAAAATCGGATGAACAATACTCAAGCTATGACGGAAACGAAGTTCACTGCCGCAGCGCAGCAGCAGCGCTGCTTTCAGCTGCTACTGCAGGTACAGAGAATATTACAGTCGGGGCTTGACCGACTTTCTTTCTTGTGTTATTATTTTTAAGTTTATTTTAATATATTATATAATGAAATTCAAATTTTTCAATTACTTTGTAATATATTTTAAGCTATTAATAAATAGTTTCGAATTAAAATTTAAAAACAAAAAATTCATAAAACAGTTCATTATAATGACAGGTGACAGCGGCACAGCAAAAACCATAAAAGATATGAAGCTGCATTTTTCACAGTAGATAATAATCTTATGGTGAAAGTGATCAGAATTTATTCGATCAATTTCAAACTCATTTTCAAAGATCTATTTAAAATATACAGAGTTTTTTGTAGTAGAGCTTGACCGTCTTTTTTACTTTTTGATTGTTTTGGAGTGCAGATTGTTTGTAAATGAAATTAATATAAGGCCAACAAAATGACAAACTTTTTGAGGTGCAGACCTGTTGATCTGAAAATATAATGAGCTTATGTTCACTGATTCCAAAACTAGTCTCCATTAAGGTCCATTAGCTCTTGTTTCCAAGATATGGCGGAAAAACGAAAATATTGAATTTTTTCCCTCTAGGAATTATGGTGGCCACACAAGGCATTAATATCTGGACTTATGAGGTATTTTCGACAGAGCACATATCAATGCATCTTTAAACGAGAAGGCCAAGCTAACTTCATCAGTGCCGAAGTTTTTATACCCTTGCAAATGCAAATGTCACAGTTCAAGAGCGCTTACATAAAAATCAAAAATTTTTCTAACTAAAACCCATTTTACGTCAGATAAACATCTAATTTCGACCAAATTTGGCAAATCTTTTTGAAAACATATCAAATTAACAAACGCCGAGTTTAAGAACGATAAAATTGAAAACAAAAAAGTTTTTCTCACTAAGACTCATTTTCCGACCGATCGGCCCTATGGCAGCCTTAAGATATAGTCATCCGATTTCGACCCAATTTTCGAACATATTTGAAAGCATAGTAAATTAGTCATCAGCGAGTTTAAGGACGCTAACATAAAAATCAAAAAGAATGTCTTACTAAGACTCATTTTCGACCGATCGGTCCTATGGCAACCATAAGATATAGTCACCCGATGTCGATCAACTTTTTCAAATTAGTTTGAAAGCGTTTAATATTAATTATTGCCGACCTTAAGAACGATTTACTTGAAAACAAAAAAGTTTTTTTTTCCCTAAGACCCATTTTCCGACCGATCGGTCCTATGGCAGCTATAAGATATAGTCATCCGATTTTGACCACACCCAAACATACACAAACCACACCACCAAAACACCACACACCCACCACCACTCTTCTATAAATTGTTCAACATATGTTACAAAGCATATAAGCCTTATGGCTTATGCACGTAGTACCAAAGATTATACATACAATGCTTCTAAGGCTTGGAACTTGGAGGCCGTGGGTTCAAAGCACGGCAGAAGCATATTTTTTGTTTTTATTTTTATTTTAGGTTTATTTAGCTCACAGCGCTTTAGCTCACACGGCTATTACTCACACGCTAACAGCGGCGCTTAAATCATACTTAAAGCACAGCAGCCAATAGCACTTAGCCCTTATAAGTGAGCAACGAGCGCCGTGGTGTAGAGGATGAGAGGTGGCCTCTCAACGTTGAAGTCGTGGGTTCAAGTCCCAGTAGGTTCAGAATATTGTACATATCTTATAATAATAAACTTTTCACACCTGGAATTAACTTTATTGCACCTGAAATCCACAAAAATTGTTGCAATGTTAAGTGATTGGTTCTTTGAAATTTGGTTTCAACAAGACGGCGCTACGTGCCACACAGCGCACGCCACAAACGATCTCTGCGCCCTAACTTTGAAAATCATATAATCAGCAAATATGGAGATGTGAATTGGCCGCCGAGAAGCTGTGATCTGACACCGTTAGACTATTATTTTTGGGAAGAGGTCAAGGACAAATGTTATGCAAACAATCCTGAAACAATTGATGAGTTGAAGAACGAGATTCGAGTTGCTTTGGCTGACATACGTGCCGAAACAATTGAAAATGTTCTCAAAAATTGGGTGGATCGAATGGGCTACTGCCAAGTCAGCCGCGATGGTTATTTGACCGAAATTGTTTTTCATAAATAAAGGACATGAACCAACCTTTCCAATAAATGTTCAACCTTTGAAAAATATCGAACCTTTTTTTTATACCAAAATTAAATACCAATTTTTGAATGGACCATCTTGTATATTCGTAAACATATCAAAGCAATATTTTGGCTACCTTAATTTGTGTATTTAAACTGTCGATTTATACAAAAAAAAGTTTAACTTTTCAACAAAAATGAAATTATGGTTATGCCGAAGGCGGGGCGCGGCTGGACCACTGTACGTCGGTCATATTTAAAGACACAATTTAAGAACGAGTTTTCTTAATTAGTTCGTCTATTTAGAAAGTATGGTATATTTTTGAGAACGTAGTCTTGTTTTAAGAACGTAAAATTTGAGAACGGAATGGGTATAAAAGTAAGAAATTTGTGCTACCTTTTCTAACCCCATTTTTTTCTGAGTGCAAGTGTGCTGCCACCTCTTCTACATATATCAGCTTGACAAACTTGATATTAAAGAGTATTCTTTGCCTGATATGTTGATGTGTTGTTACATGCCTGATGTCGACTTAATTGCAAAGCTTGATAAATATAAAGCACACTTGCCAAGTTTCAATCAAATTTGTCAGCTTTGAAGCTGACTGCGTGACAAGGCTTTCTTCAAGGGCATATGCTTATTTGTTTATTAACTAATATCTTTTAAGCCATAAAAGTCTCCAACTTTTGGAAAGCACCGTAATATAAGTTTTATTTAGGGCAAAAAATTGTTTATTCTTAGAAACTATTTCATGGTGGTAAACACCTCGAAAAAATTATATATAAACTTTAGCAACAATTATTATATTTAAATAATTAAAAAATGGTATGGTAAATATTATTTATAATTACAGTTCTTAAATATATAAAATAAATTCATTCTTAATTTGAAATAAAGGCTTTGTAAATATTTGTTTATAATTTTTTTATATATATGGAATAATAATACTAGTTTTAGAAAAATGGTATAATCTTAAGGCAAAGGATTCCTAAATCACCTGGATATCACGTTTTAGGTAATGAAATCCATTTTCCTAAAATTTATGGAAAATCTTTTTCTCTGGGTGTAGTTGAAAAGGGGTAACGACATAGCTCCGACGTCATATCTCCGACAGAATTAAAGCGTCATATCTCCGCGCGAAGGTATGTCGTTTTCAAACGACATATCTCCGAGCGGAGCTATGACGTTTCAAAACGACAAACATCCGCGCGGAGATATGACGCTTTTTTAGAACGTTTTAGTACGTCATATCTCCGCTGTGATCAACGGCGGAGCTATGACGCTTTTTTCCTGTCGGAGATATGACGTGTTTTTTCTGTCGGAGATATGTCGTTTTAAAATGACATATCTCCGCCGCACAGTAGGCGGTTTCGCTAATTTAGCGTTGCAAAATTCGCAACTTTTGAACGGAAGCAGATATTTGTAAATTCCAAAGGGAAGGTGATAGAAAATTTTAGTAGCATTCAAATAAGCTTAAGTTTATTATTGTAGGTCAACTGGGTGACTTAGAATCGGCTGCCAAAGTGCAAAGTTTAATACACTGAAAAGGTTGCAAGTATTAGGCAAAACATTTTAACTTTTTTTTTTAACGATTTATTAACAAGAAAGAAAGTCGGTCAAGCCCGACTATAACATACTCTGTACCCTTAACGTCGCAGCTCGAATTTGCTCACGAGTTGTACGAGCTCATCTGTAATAGAATGCTGTGGTGATGGGTGGGCGGGTGGGGGGTGTTTACTGGCCGTTTTTTGCTCATAACTTGAGTATTGTTCATCCGATCTTTATCATTCCTTCAGCAAATCGATAAATAATTTTGTTTACAAGGTATCTCTAGAAGGTACGAACGATCTATCTTCTAACTGTAGGAGATATGACGTTTTTTCCAAATTACGGGGGCGAGAGGGGGCGTGTCAAAAATTGAAAATAAACTTGATCTGCCTGCAAGTATAAGAAATATATGCCCCATACATGTCAAACCTCTATCTCTTACCATCTCTGAGATCTCTTCGTTCATACGGACGGACAGACAGACAGACAGACGGACAGACGGACATGGCTATATCGAATCGGCTGTTGATGCTGATCAAGAATATATATACTTTATAGTGTCGGAAACGATTCCTTCTCCCTGCTACATACTTTTGCACAAACTTAATATACTCTATGTACCTTCGGTACAGAGTATAAAAATGTAGTAAAACTACTTAAAATTAAATAAATATTTTTACTAAATAAAAGTTAACTTTTTATTAAATTTGGTTAATTATAATCGGAATTTTCCAATCGGTATTTCCGTTTGATTTTTATATGTTTTCAAACGCGACAATTTAAGTCAGCTCTCCGATACAGCAATTGTTCAAATGAACCCATGCAATGTGTGTTTAAGCAATCCAAAGTCCGTTCTGTTGCTCCCATGCAATCAGTTAAACATTTGTTGTGCCTGTTGGAATCAAATTGTTGCCAACAATAAATTAGAAAATGAAAATGAATTTCACGATGATGATGATGTTAATGTAGATCTGCATCCTAAATGCCCAAGCTGTAATCAGCAAGTCGAAGAGGCTATTCGAAATGTTTTTATTTATACTTAAGGGTACTGTATACCTTCAGATGTCATAATCACTGATCTCAAATCTGATGAATAAACATTTAATTTCTTAAGACTTTCTTTTAATTTTGGGTTTTACTTACAGTTCACTGACAAAAGTGCAAAACATGAATGACAGAATTGTGTCAGTTTGAAACATCATATCTCCGTGGGGATATATGTCGTTTTTAACACGGCGGAGATATGTCGTCTATGAAGCGGCGCACAGTGACTCGTTTTCCCAAAACACCTTGCAAAAATCTTAGCTTTTGAACCAATTAAGTTATCTACACGATTTCTTTTTCCTAATAATCTAATAATATAAGCAAACTTCAACGATTTTTTTGACGTAAAGTTCTTTAGGTTACGCCTACAAAATAGGGCGTAATTAAATTGGTAAACTCAGACTTTAGATTTTTTGATCAAAATTTACGATTTTTACAAGAAAAATTAAATATATTTTAAAGTACTGGAACACAGGGGAAGCTGCAGGTGCACTTTTCAACATGGTATAAGCTTCATCTGATCCCAAAATTTCATAATTCATTTAATTAATTAAATTAATTATAAAAAATAAGGAAAAAATAGAAGTTATTCAAAAAATATTAAATAAATAAAATTAATATTTTTTTTTCTAATTTACAAATTAGTATTCTAAACCCATCCTTTAAAACATGGAAAAAATATTAAGTCTCTGTGTTTAGTGCTTGTTCAGAGACATGCATTTATCTTTTCCCTTTAGGCACTTTTTTTTCATTTTTTCAAAAGTTGCAAAATTGTAAAATTATTTTATAAACGTAATTAAATAGCTTGATCAATTCCTAGTTAAAATGTATCACTAGAATTTCAAAACGACATACCTCCGCGCGGAGATATGACGTTTTTTTTCCGTCGGAGATATGTCGTTTTAGAACGTCATACTTCCGCTGGGATCAACGGCGGAGCTATGACGTTTGAAAGCGTCATATCTCCGCCAGCAACTGTAATTGAAAAGTTCAACAGTTTAAATCAAATAATTGATTATAGCTTGAAAAACACCAATATTTAAAAAAAAAATTTTTATTTAAGCGACGACTGATTAAAAAAAAATATCAGCATTTCCAGCCCTGGGCAGCATATAAACAAAAAAGTTTTTCCTACTGACTTTTTTTCAGAACTATATTATGTATGGCAGCTATACTATATAGCTGTCCGATTTTCATCATGCTTGGTGGAATTATGTGAAAGCATTGAAAACTTATAAATACGAGGTTTGGGGGCGATTGGATTGCAAACAAAAATGTGTTTCTCACTAAAACTAGTTTTCGACCGATCGTTCCTATGGCAGCTACATATATGCTATCGTCATCCGATCCGGCCGGTTCCGAGAAATGTGTAGCGTATTTGTACCAAAAAACTTCGTGCAAAGTTTGGTTACGATTGCTTTAAAACTGACAGAGGAGATAGCATAGAAACAGACGGACGGACAGACGGACATGGCTATATGAACTCAGCTCGTCATGCTGATCAAGAATATATATACTTTGTGTGGTCGGAGATGCTTCCTTCTATGCGTTACAAACATCTGGACAATTTTAATATACCCTCTACAAGGGTATAAAAATCAAAAGCGACATATATATATATAGCAGAAAGTCTCCAAATTGACATCTAAAGTCAGACTTCTCTCGATTTATGGCATTTTTTGCTTGTGTGAACATAGCTTAAAATATGACCAGTCATTATTTAACAATAAATTATTCAGAAGTATGTAGTTTGTTTCATTTGGGCGAATAAACATATATGTGTCAGTGGAACTAAACTATCTTCCAACCCAAAACCAATTCTCGGTGTCCTAGAAATCTCTTTCGGTTGGTTTCAAATCGCTCGTGCTTTATTAGAAGATTTTGCAAAATTCACCACCCAAACAGTTTTGACAAGTAAAATTAGTTTTGAATATGTAAACATTATTTTTCTCGACAGGTTGCATTAAATGAATAAATTATTTAATAAGTTGAATAATCGAATTTCGCGTTTTATTAATTATTCGCAAAACGAACCAAAGTCATTCAAAAGCGACCACCTCATGTTGCGCCATCTACCGATGGTGTCGCCATCTATGTTACAGCCAGCTGACTAATGGCCGGCAAGTTATACTTCATGAGTGGCGCTAAGACATTTTTAAATTTCGCATTTTATTTTTCGAGAATGCATGTATGTTTTAACGACCTTTATATTAATTAAACCTTCAAATTTTTTGTCGGCTCTAGGTCTCGTTATGTTGATACATAGCTTTAAAACAGGGACACACCACAAAGGAGGTTAGTTGACCGAACAGCTGTTTCAATGGTATCTCTACCATATCATCAGCGGTCTTCACCTGGTGCCACAATCAGAAAACAACTCCCTCCTCATGCCTGAGATGCCATAATCGCTTGGGAATTCCAATGCGATTCAACAGCAAAAACCAGACACAACGAGCCAGAGCCGCGCTGTCTGTGGCCTTTGTACGTTTGTATTTCCCCAAATGTTCTTACAATGTTAGTGAGAGAGATTTCCTCCCCACTGCTAACACAGTGACCAATAAGTCTGAGTGCAGAATTGCATTCAAACAGGAGTTTTTGTTGCTATAAACGAAACTATTTTTAGTTTCAACAACAACGCCGTGTCTAGCGATTTATGCATGTATGTTTTCACGACCTTTATGTTTTAACGACCTTCGACAATATGATATGAATATATATAAAGTTGAATTATAATTTACAAATGCATCATACAACATTTAACACAATTACCAAATTATAGAGGAACATCAAACTAACCTATAACTAAAATATGGGACATTTTTTTTGAGAGAGATGCAGCCCTGTTTAAGAGATGATACTTTAACTAGATTTCAAATAAGGATATGAAATCTCTTGAAGTTCTGGGACATCGATGGATTTTTCGAGCGTTTTGCAAATCAACCAAGGCCAAAATCTCTAGAGATTTCCAGGACATCCCCGTATAAGACTGTTTCGGAAGAATACACTCTTCCTCATCAGCGATCTTTGCTTTGCCATAAATTATGCCTTTAACGATTTTCCGACGATTATTCCTCAGTGTTTTTTTTTAGTGCGGAGCCATTTCAGGTTGTGTGATTCTTTTTAATTTTTTAATTAATAGTTCATAAGAACAATAATTCTGCTGCACCCCTGGAGCTCGCAACATTAGTATATGTAATAATAGCACATTATTTCCACCTGAAGTCAGACAATCTTACTATTATTATTGTTATTAAAATTTTCCCAGAACTACTAAGTAACATGAAGTCCTACATTTTAATTTTCCTAGAATTAGTTGAATAAAAGATTCAAAAGCGCGCCATATATCGATCGCCAACAGCTGACGATAGGCAGCCCGCCATGGTTATCGAAATCGAGCGCTCTGCCATAATCTGCGGCATTGGACGAGTCAACATCTTGCAACAGCAGAACAAGCAGGAAGTACTAACTACCCCCAACCAAGGAATCTTGTGCGAGTGAGCGATTTCCGAATCGTTATCTGTGTCTGGAAGGGATTCCCGGATAACTAACAATCTCCTGACCGGCTGCGGGCAATCCTCAGGTTGTGCGATTTCCGCATCGGCTCCCTGACCAAAATACCAGGTTGGACGCACTGCATCCACAAGTGAAAATCTTCGGGCAAAGTACGCCCACATCACACGCGGGTAGGCGCTTTCCTACAACCACGACTTGGAACGACTCCCGGTCTCTGGGTGGCTCCCATAAAGCAAGGATTATGGCGAACCGACACAGAAGAAAGTGCGCTTTCCGCAGCGGCACCTGGCCCGATTCTAAGCCAAGATCGACGCACTTCACCAGGCGGGGTTTCGCGTTCCAACAAAGCAAGCTCCCGGTCCCTTAGGTGGCCTCTTCAGACAAGTCTCAAGACGAACGGAATCGGCCATGGCTCGATTTACCAAGATCGACGCACTGCATCCGGAAGAGAAACATCACGGCACGCGAGCAAGAAGACTCAGACTTCAAGTATTAAGCTAAACCCCAGAGAGAAGCCTCAATAAAGAAGCCAATAGGTGAACGATTTCAGCAAACAAAGGAACCAAATGTCCCATAATCAAATAATATCGGTGACAGACCCTGGCAACGGCAAGCTACATCCGCGCCGGATGCAGTGCGTCGATCTGGTTGGTCCAGGTCAGGGGCCGATTGAAAATCGCACTCGCAAACGGGTAAGCGACGGTGTTATGCAACCGGGAATCCCGTCCAGAGACAGATGCCGATTAAAAATCGCACACCTGGAGCCGACCAAAGCCGATTGAAAACCCCTTATTGGTCCCTGGTGTGGAAGCGCGACGGAGCCGATTGAAAATCGCACTCCGGGAGTCCCGTTGATCGGATTGCTGGTGGATGCAGTGCGTTCGGTCGCTCTTAAGGTCAGGAGTAGAAACAGTTAAAGGAGTAGGGCCGCCGATTGAAAATAGCACGTTGGGAGCTGGAACGGGCAAGCGACGGTGCTATTCAACACCTGGAACCGACCAAAGCCGATTGAAATTCGTACTATTGGTCCCTTTGACCGGGGATTACTGCATCTGAAACGAGAAGAGAGAAGAGAAGAAAGTCCAACTTACCCAAGGTGATTACTCAGCCGAAGCCGCGAACTAAGTGACTTGCCCGTGCGCTGATGCTCTGCTTTTATAGGCTGTTGGCACAGTCGCCATTGGCAGCGAACGCCGCTGATCGTGGCAGAGCGCGCGATACCGATAACAATGGCGTGCGCGATCGACTGGCCACCCATCGACTGATGGCGCGCGCAATTTATGTTTGAAAATGCGCGCGCGATTTGAATTTTATTAATTTGCTTAAACCTAGGTGGCCGGGGGCGCTTCTTGCGCATGCTGGCATATTCTATTGATATATTCATATGTGATGTGTTTAGCTTATATCTAGTGAATATATGTATTTAGCTTATATTTAGTGAGTATATATGTATTTATTTTATGTCTAAGGTATGCATCGTGCTGAAAATGTTAAGTAAATAACTTATATATTAAGAGTGGGATTAGTTAATATGTGTTAAGAGTGGGATTAAGTAAATAACTTATAAGGGTGGGATTAAGTAAATAACTTCTATATTAATATGCGCTCCGCTGGGGCGTCACAACTTTTTCATTCGGACATGTTGACTCGTTGGTATGCAGATTCCAAAGAGGAGAGTTCTCTTCGGCATCATCGAATGTACTTTCACCTGTTTCGGTTAAGTTATAAACCATTTCTGGGTTGAATGCCCAATCTAAAGAAAAGTCTTCGTCTGACTGACAACTGGCATTCTTTATTCTTGTATTTCGAAAACTGCCTGAGTGCGTTTTCTTGTCCTTTCAACGAACCATCTCTACAGCTTAGCTGAATGGCCTTGCTGACTGTCTTCGAAAAGACTTGTGCAGCCAATTTACGCTCATTTTTTCAAAATTGTTCGGATCAACATGTTTCTCCGACAATATTGGCGCCAAGCGTTCTCCTTGAGTCTTGTCAATGTCATACAATATCTTTATTACATCCAAACTTACAATGCCATCATTAATTTCAATATTGTGGCTTAAAAGGTTGGCTTAAAGGTTTAAAATTTTAATAGTACATTTTCTATACTGTGTACCAAAGGCACACAGAGAATATATGTGGGGTGTGGTCGTCCTTTCCTTCCTTTTCCGCCCTTCCCAGGAACCACCCTGAAGGAGGCTCCACCTATCTATTATAACTAAATATGGTTAATATTTGTTTTTTTTCTGCATCAAGCCGGCAACCAAAGCGTGAACAACGAACGTTCATATGTGAGAAGAAATGTTCATAGCTTAATGTGAACGAATGTTCATAACTTATCGAAAAGCGTGCTAAGGACCAATTTCTCAATATCCGGTTAGTCAAACTTACCGGCAGGTTAGCCGTACCGATAGCTATACAACCGCTGATACGTGTGCACCATTTGTCACAATTGGCACGGCCAGCACCAGGAACGATATCACCGCAATGGCCAACATGGTAGTGGTTATACCCACATATCCTCAGACGGAGCAACGAATAAATAATGCAAGAGATGACTAATAACACAGGTGTACAAAAAAGGTTAACTTTTGCAACAGAGAAGTTAGCAATCGTTCCTTGTGTATTTTTGGCCGCTGAACTTAAATCAATTGTCCGTTTTCTCCAAGCACGTCAGGTTTACGAGATATTTGCATAAACGTGGTTTGAGAGAGGTTTGTTTACATTTGTAGTACCTGTGGCTACATTAAGTACTCTTTTCTTACCGAATTAGTTTTAAAGTAAGCTGATGCGAGGACTTGAATTGTAAAGTCTCACAATTTAGCTAGGTAAAATGTAGTTTTAGAGTTAAAGGGTTCTGCTTAAGACTTTATGTAAAATTTTTTGTGAAACTATATTACATAGTTGTGGAGTAGGCTCCAAAATGTTGGCCGTATAGGGTTAAGATTTGCGGCGAATTGGTGGCAGGAGCTGAGGGGTAAGGTAGAGGAGGAGACGGCGTCCAGTGGCAGCGCTCAGCGGAGCGCAACGGGTAAACCGTTGTATCTGCTGAAAAGAAGGAGACAACGGAAGAGCGGAGACGAGTGATCACGCTCACACTCGCTTAAGCACAGGAAAGTGCCGGTCCATTGAACTGGCGGCGCATGGCAACAACGGGACTTGGCGGCTAATGGCATACAAATGCGCAGCCGAGCCGGACCTGTGGCTATAAAATGACGAGCTGTTCGAGATGCAAGACAGTCGAGTGCTCTTAGACTTAGAGCGAGTCAGCTAAAGCGAGTGCCAAGTCCCAGTGCGCGATTTCAAGCGAGTGCAAGTACCAACGCGAGTGAGTGGAGCAGAGGAACATCTAGGGAAAACCACCTAAAACGAAGCCAAGGATCATCGAGGGAGAAAGGCTGAGTGAGTGCGAAGGAAAACGTAGTTCAGACCATCGAGCTGTGCGATAAAAACGAGTGTCGGCGTACTGAGCGATCTTAGCCAGTGGACCTGACGAAATCGTGGTGCCAGCGAGAAAGGGTAGGACGTTGAGCATCCTGCTAGGAGAAAGTGAAGGCGTAACTTAAGTTCTCGGCTTAAGCAACCTAGCTCTAAGCGATAGAACATAAGCACATTTAGCAATAAGCCCAAGTAGGGGAAACCATTGAACCGTTTAGCATTCTAGGTCCAATAAACAGGCAAGAAACCGAACTCCCAACCGTCTTATCATTTCCAAAACCAACTCCGGAAAATAAATTTGTTGGAGCGAGCCACGACTGCCTTGAGCGCAAGCCAGCAGAAATAATAGGTTCGTTACACTGAATTGAATAACGTTTCATAAAAACCAAACACGAAGTTTGGAATATGTTCATAAGATATAAATTTATTGATTTGAATATGGAAAATATGGATATTTATACCCTTGTAGACGGTATATTAAAATTGTCCAGATGTTTGTAACGCATAGAAGGAAGCATCTCTGACCACACAAAGTATATATATTCTTGATTAGCATGACGAGCCGAGTTCATATAACCATGTTCGTCGCTATCTCCTCCGTCAGTTTCAAAGCTATCTTAACCAAACTTCGCACGAAGTCTTTTGGTACAAAGACGCTGCCCATTTGTCGGAACCGGCTGGATCGGATGACTATAGCATATAGCTGCCATAGGAACCATCGGTCGGAAAAGTAGTTTTAGAAAAAACTTAGAGAAAAACGTCCCCAAACCTCGAATTTCTAAGTTGCCAAAAAGAGAGGTTGTATTGATTAATTAAAGGGCTTAATTTGAAAATAACAATAAAAAGAAAGGACACAGCAGCAAGTGATTTTGTTGCTGGTGTATCTACGCCCTATAAGTTTTCTTCTTTTGAAAGATTGCCATTGCTTTTATATACTATTAAGGGAGCTTGTGAAAGGGAGCGTAAGTTAAAGTCGGCTCTAACCGACTTCGATATACCCGTTACTCATGGAAAGAAATGATTAATAACCTTCCTGTGTGCCTGAGGTGGGACAGCTGAAAAATATGCAACATTATTTAGCTCGGCTATTTATCATCCGATCTTGATGAAAATTGCAGGGCTTATAAATATTGCGAATATAAATGTAAGTTTTAAATTTGATCGATATCTCAAAAATTGTTTGGAGTTATTCAACATTTTTTATTGTGGGGGCGGGGGTTTCCGTGGCAAAAATTTGAAATAAACTTGATCTGCGTGCAGACCATAGGAGTCTACATTTCAAATTTGGTTGCTCTAGCTCTTCTAATCTCAGAGATCTAGGTGTTCATACAGACAGACGGGGGGACGGACTGACGGTCAGACGGACTCGGCTGTTGATGCTGTTCAAGAATATATATACTTTATCTATTCGGAAATAATTCCTTCTGCCTGTTACATACATTTGCACGACTTTAGTATACCCTTTTACTCTACGAGTAACGGGAATAAAAACGTACCATCATTATATATTCCATATTCCAAACCTGTGCACAGTGGTCGGACTTGTATGGAAGTACGTGACAAAAATAATTCTACGTGTCCTCAATGTCTATAACTAACACTAGTTTACAGCCAAAAAGACCCATTTCTACTGAAACTATTTTTATGTGTTGTTTGGATTGGTGATCCCAAAAGTCGATTTTCCATATTTTCGGAAGGTGCACTTACATTTTATGCCATATCGCAATTCATTCAAGTCAGATGGTGTCAAGCAAGATATAAATCGAAAGGTAATTGAATTGTCAATAAACGCTCAAAACACTATTTGCAAATCGGCTAAGTTGTTTGAATACAATGCTCAAAAATATTTCAAAAAATCGATTTTTTGCTCGAATACTCAATAAATTTCGTTTCTAAACGCCTATGAAAAATATTTAAAAATTACAAAAAACTATTTTTATTTTTTTTACTGTAGAACCGCACTTGTATAAAAAAATCTGCAGATGGTTCGGTTCGGGAGTTCGAACACATTGTAAAGTCGAAGATTCGGTTCGCGGACCGGTTCCTGGAACCCCTGAACCCAAGGCTTTGGTTCGCTTGAACACAAAAAGAATAGTTTGACTTTCGATTTATTAATTCTACGTTAATAATGAAACTAATATACCTCTCTATTCATATACTTAATCATAATATTCAATACTTAAGTTATTGTAATTATCAAATCCACTAGCTAAAATTAACTATTTTTTGGAACTGCCAAGTTTAAGCATTATATATTCCAGGAGCTGTTCATCTACACTAGCTCTTAAATCAGAAAGAACAAACTTAAGTCTAGAAAATGCTCGTTCAACTGATACCTGATTTGCTATAGTAAAGGCAATATTTTTTAAGCCTTCGTTTTTATGACCTTTCCAAAATTTTAAAACATTCGTCGATCTACGTACTGTATGTGCTCTTTGACAATTTCCACAGAAATCTATAACATCATTCACAGCTTTTATATTTGATATTTGTTTATTGCTTTCATAAGCTTCTCTTCTTCACAATCAGACGTTAAGTCAGTTGCTTTTCAACTGTTTTTTGTACGCAAAAGTATGAAATATCGGGTCTGAGAATACTGCAGCCAATACTGGTACTGAACTCATAGTAGAAGAATGTTTGTCGGGGCACTTATATAGTAATAAACAATGATAGAACAATTGATCGGCGTGAAAACCAAGCGTAATATAAATCATTTGGTAGTAATTGTGATCTATACCGTCCGTTCAAAGCCAAATTGATTCATCGTATGGCCAAACGGTTTCTTTCCGTATAATCTATCATCATTATCATACTTTATTTTGTAACTACATCAAAAATCATACACGCTTTGTTAGTAATGCAATCGTTTACAGTAAAATCTCCAGAGATTTCCAATATTTCCCCGGCTCTCAGGGGTTCGGTTCCGGACCGGTTTGCAGCCTTGGATTCAATACTCTGTACCAAAGGTACACAGAGTATATAAAGTTTGTGCAAAAGTATGTAACAGCCAAAAGGAATCATTTCCGACCCTATAAAGTATTTATATTCTTGATCAGCATCAACAGCCGAGTCGATATAGCCATGTCCGTCTGTCTGTCTGTCCGTCTGTCAATCGGATGAAAAATAGTCTTTTGCATGCAGAATTTTCCGGGAACAACTTTGGAAAATCCCGTTTCAAATTATTTCGTATTCTATCCTTACAAACCGAGCTTCAAGCCAATCGGATGAAAAATAGTTTTTTGCATACAGAATTTCCCGGGGGTTTTCACGCCTGGGGGGCGGATTGCCGATATTGGAAAATCACATTTCAAATTATTTCGTATTCTATCTATCTATCTAAAACTATTTTTCATCCGATTGGCTTGAAGCTCGGTTTGTTACGAAATAATTTGAAATGCGACGGTAAAGAAAACCGTTAACAGTAACGAGAACGAATCTGCGAATCTGCTGCGATTTCAAATAACAAATTTAAAAAATGTCAAATATGAAGTGCTAACAGTAACGAGAACGATAGCACTTCATATTTGACATTTTTTAAATTTGTTATTTGAAATCGCAGTAGATTCGCACTAGAGGACTTCTGTCGACGGCTGAATCGCTAATGCCGCAAAGCTGGCCGCAATGCGCTCACCAGCCAAATGCATGGCAAATTTGCGGTGTTGACAATTTTCACGTTTTCGGTCTGAAGCAGGGGACGACAAAAAGCAAAATCACATTTTGGCATGTATGTGTGTATCCACTGAACGAAGTTCAGCGAAGGGCTCTGTGTGCCAACTTCGCAACGTTGGTCTGATGTCGCTACACAAGCGCATAAGCAAATTACAAAAACAACGAGAGCGTAAGTTAAAGTCGGCTATAACCGACTTCCGTATCCCCGTTACTAATGGAAATAAATGTTTAATAACCTTCCTGTGTGCCTGAGGTGGGGCAGCCGAAAATGATGCAACATTTTTTAACTCGGCTATTTATCATCCGATCTTCGGCTTAAAAATCTTTGCAAAAATTTGAAATAAACTTGATCTGCCTGCTATTGTCTGCAGGAGGAGTCTACATTTCAAATTTGGTTGCTCTAGCTCTTCTAGTCTCTGAGATCTGAGTGTTCATACAGACAGACGGACAGACAGACGGACATGGCTATATCGACTCGGCTGTTGATGCTGATCAAGAATGTATATACTTTACATGATCGGAAACGATTCCTTCTGTCTGTTACATACATTTTCAAGACTTTAGTCTACCCTTTTACTCTACGAGCAACGGGTATAAAAACCAACGCACATGCGCGAGAAGAGAAACCCTCAGTGCGTTCGTGTCCGTAAACTGCCAGAGCCTCGATAGCCGCATGGTTTTTTTAGGACTAAATTTAAGAGAGCGAATTCATCTCTAGGTATTTTGTCCTCTCTGCTATAAAATAGAGTTATACAATTTCAACACTTTGCAAAAGCTACTTATTATCTGCACAATGTATTAACCCAAGATCCATAAAAAAATCGCAGTGCTTTTGCTTACTGAAACTTTTTGTTAACACATCTACAACGTTACTTTCACTGTTACAATCAATTATTTCTCTCACAAAATGATACTTGATGTCTATGTGTTTTTTGCGTTCATGATGTACTGAAATAGTCTGCTGTGTGGACTGCTTCGGCCCACAAAAACTCATTCAAGCTAGCATGAATTAGCAAACTCTTGGCCATTTCCACAATGGTGCGGTTTGCTCTTTCTGCCACACCGTTTTGCTGAGGTGTTTACGGAACTGTTAATTGTCTTTTGATTCCGCACTTGATCAAGAACTTCGATAAATCTTTGTTCCCATATTCTGGGCCGTTGTCGCTTTGCAAAGCATTCATTTTTCTGTTCGTTAGGCACTCCACATAGTCTTTAAACATTTTAAACTTTTCCAAAACTTCTTTTTCCGCGCGCATGAGATAAACGTGTATTTTTCTCGAGTAATCGTCTATAAAGTTAACGAAATACCTATTCCCTGCCAACGATTTCATGTTCGCCCTGGCTATAGTAGGCCTTTTATACATATTTTTAATTTCTTTGATCAAAGTAGGCCTTCGTATGGGTTGACTATGAGGGCTTGTCTAAGTATTTCATTTGCCAGCTGAGCCTCCATCTATTAGCAACGTTTTGTTTCTAAGTACTTTATTTTGTTTATCCTCGTCTTACTAGAAACTTGTCACTTGTGCTTGGTTCTTTTTTTTTTTTCTTTGATTAACCTTTTTTGGGGTTTTCTGTATACTTATATCGCGTGGTGAATTTTTTTCTTTCTTTTTCTCTCTGAATATTTTGCCTATTTTATGCATTATTAGACCCTGTGGACGATCCAACAATTCTGCATGCAGTTTGACAATCAACTCTTGATCTATGCATACAGATAATTCATTGTCAAATGATTCCATTTCTAGTAAGCGATCCACTGCGAGTTGCGAGATTGCTTGATTGGCTATCAACCTATTATGATGTCCATTGGGATATGTACTAAAGGTACGACCACATACATTCACTTTACAGTATATCACAGTTTCTCAATTGGATTTATAATACGTAATTACCGGGATCGGCTGATTACGAGCCGAGCAAAACTGCAATAGTCGAATATAGGCATCGTCCTTAACGGAATCCGAACCAGAACCCACTTTTCGCTCCATATTTTTTGAAGCAAATTTTGAAAATGAATTGAATTTTTTGAATTTTTTTTTTTCGTTTATTTTCGATACGTTTTGGGTAAAGGGAATTTTCGTATCAATTCTAGAACGGCACTAAATCGGAAAATTTGGCTTTCGCCAATATCTTGGAAACGGAAACCAAGATTCATGCACCAATTATTGAGAGACTTTAAGTCTCTTTGTAGGAGAAGAGGTGATACTGGGTCGTCGTAAGACAGGCAAAGCTTAAGATCATCCGCATACATAAGCACCTAAGAGTAAAATAACTCGGACGCAATATCGTTTACAAATAAGTAAAAAAGCAAAGGTCCTAGATGACTGCCTTGGGGAACACCAGAGGATACACGAATGGATACAGAAAATAGCGAATTGAAGCTAACTCTCGGGAGTCCGGTTACGCAAATAAGCCACGATCCAATTAAGAAGGGAGGATATCCAAGCATATAAAGTTTGTGTATAAGGAGCTCATGATTAACGGAATCGAAAGCTTTACTGAAATCTGTATATATCACATCCGTTTGCTGCTTGTTTACGAACCCCATATTAACAAGGGATGTAAACTCTATCAAGTTGGTGTTGACCAGAGAACTGCAAAATGTACCAAAAACGTATACGCATACACTGAAAAAATAAATTTAAGTACGGATAATTTTTAAAATTTTGATCCCGGTTTTAGCCTGGCCGAACTCATCCTCCTTTTCGAACATAACTTAGTCCCATAAGAGATAATCTTCTAGTTCGGTAGAGATAGATTTGGGCCCGATATCCGTACTCAACTTTGTTCCATCCGAGATAGTATTCTAGTTCGGTAGAGATTGATTTGTGCCCCATTTTCGAACTCAACTTTGTTCCATAAGAGATAATATTCTAGTTTGGTAGAGATTGATAATTTTGTATTTGTATATTTTCTGATATTTTCTTACAGGCAATATAGATATTGTTTTTGAATTTAGTAAAATAAAATATTTGTGTAATAAATATTAAATATATAAATATTTTCCGCTATAATTCTCGTTCTCGCTTAACCAGATATTCACTTAAGATTGGGCAGAAATCGAATCGTCTTCATTGGCAAGCTGCAAGTAGAAAAAATTTTAAGATTAAATTAATAAATAATGCAGATAACTATAAATGTCTAGATAAACAGATTAAATAGCTATAAATGTCTCGAAGTTCCGAACAATTTATCTACGAAATTGTGGGAGATATGGCTCATTTCAAATTTTAACATGCGGAATGGCAAAATACAGAAGCCTGCCATTTTGATATACATCTAAAAATGTACTCCCTTCAGTTTGTCTCCACAAGAACAGCTTCTGCCTAAAGTAAATGCGAGGGCCTAAAGCAGGGATCGCTTCTCGAAGGTCTTCCGCTGTCATGAGCTTTAAGTGCTCAAACTTAATACCCGCATCTGTAAATAATGGAAATAATGTTAGGGAACATTTAAACACTGGAAAAAAGCCGAAGACGCTTACAGTGGCTTACAGCAACTATTTATTCAAATAAACTGTGATACACTGTATGTGGATACATACAGTATGTCAAAAGTGTTTTGACACAGAAAAAATATTAACATTTTTCACATATTTTGCAAAAAAAATGGGCTTTTTATAAACGGTAAAATTTTGTTCTTATTTTGTCTTACAGTTTATAGAAAGTCGCTTTTTTTTGCAAAATAAGTGAAAAATGTTAATATTTTTTCTGTGTCAAAACACTTTTTTGACATACTGTATGTAAATGCACGCACAGTCACCAGCGAGAAAAAATTTGAGTAAAGCGCGCATTTTGCATACACACACATACATACATATGTGAGTTTAAGGCAGGCAAAGCATTGCTTCGACACCGGTACATACATATGTATGTCTTCACACCCAAGCCGAAAATTAGAAAAACGCATTAAACAGAAAACTAACGTTTGCATGTACACACAGTCACAAAACAGAAAAAATTTGAGTAATGCGCATTCTTACCCGCTAACATATACGCACTTTCATACAAATAAACACACATACACCGGCTCAGCGATTGCAACACTTTACACAATACACTTTACACTCACCTGCCAAATTCTCCACAGCATGGTGCAGGTTGTTGCTTTCGCACCATAGTTTTAATGGTTCATCGTCGCAGTTTTTCTATGTTTCTCACTTTTTCACTTCACACTTTTGTTTGTTCAACTGCTTCGAGCAAGCGTCACACAAAGAATGCAGGCAAGCCGAAAAGCGATCAATGCTGCATGCAAAGAGGAGATCGAACAACGACGTGAGAAGCAAAGAGAAGAAATTTGCTTGAGCTCTCAGTTTGTTCGCTCTCTCACTCTCTCAATTGGTTGTTACGTACGAATCGTACATAAAACAATCCTTTTCGGAATTATACATGCCCACTCGTACTTAAAAATTTAATCCTACTGTCGGGATCAAATCACATTTTGTAGGCTTAAAAAAATCCCGGCATTTTTTTTTCTGTGTACGCATTCAAATGCTTCAAATTTGTCAATGCTTCAATGCGTATCCAGTCAAAAAACGTATGCGTACTTCAATTCGCATTTTTAAAAAAGTACGTATACGTATACTTCATAGGGCGTATGCGTATTTCAACTACGCTGACGTATACTTCAAAACTACGCACACTACGTTTTAATATTTGAGGCATACGCACACTATGCCTCACTTATTAAACAAAATGCCGCACTTTTTATTCATACTTCCTCCGGCTTTTATTACATACTTTTGCATAAACTCAATAAGTATAAAAATATAAACGAACATTGGTCAAGACAAGATTACCCAAATATCTCTGGAGCAAAATCTTGTAAACATGTGCAATTTGCAGCTGCCATAATAAATTGAACATCGGCTTGGCCCTCAATGGATGTTGTAGCCAAACTTATTTAACATGCTATAATAATACGCGGCCGATGTTTAAATACTATAATATATATAGGCAACTTCCAGAATCAGTTCACCAAAACCAAACAATTAAAAGTGGTAAAAAACACTATGTTTTCTCATATTTTCATAGGGAAACAATTAAATTGAACTAATGTAAGCAAATCTTAAATTTATTCATAGCCCGTTTGAAAATATTCGGTTTCACTGCCGCGATAGCGCAATTTTTCTCATTTTGACATTTTTTTGATAAAACTTTTGCTATCTAAAATCTTTCTGAGGGTACACAGGGTAAAAAAAGAATGCATACGAAACCATAAGAAACCATGTGATTGCAATTAACTTTAATTTATGTTTTGCATTATAATATAAATAAATATATTAATTATATAAATAAAATTATGGAAAAATGTTGCGTGCGTCACAAAGGATTCACGTCCATTGATAAAAACCGACAAAATATTTTTGCTGCAAATTTTTTTTTTTTTTGATAGTCTAACATTCATCTTTCTTTTAAAGTATTAGTCATTGTGTGCTTTATTTCGCAAAATTCGCTAAAAATTACGAAATCACACTTCAACTTTCAAAGTGACTTCCACTTTTTGTAACGTGCGTCATAAAACTTTGTGATCAATTATTTCGCGATTTTTTTAAAAAAAAATGTTGCCTTCGGCGCTTTTATACGTATAGAGAGCGCGCGGTCTAACTTCATTTTGTGATGGTGGTCTAAATTCATTTTTCAGAATGAAATTACACTGCGCGGTCTAATTTCATTTTGTGATGGCGGTCTAAATTCATTTTCAAGAATGAAAAAAAAAAAAAAAACAACAAACCGCCGACGAGGTCAGACGTGTTTTTCTTGAGCTCCGTTTAAAAACGTTATAAAAGTGTTTAAATCGGTTATTTTAACAAACACCTTCGACCCGCGACAAAAGACGCTAATGGACATTCATAGGCCTTCGTGCTTATGTTGTCCAAAAATATCTAATTTGTTATAAATGTATACAAATAAAACAAATGCAACTGGAAAAAATACTAACAACACTATGAGTCAGAGAGAACTCACTGCTCAAATGCAACAACAGCAAAGCGAACGCCGGCTTTCTATACAGCGCAACAATGCTTACTTTGCAGTAGTCTCCCCCGACCCCGCCAGCACGCTTAAACCAACAAGTGATGTGAACGTAAGCTCTTTTTCAACCGCTCCGACATGGAGTGCCCAATGCCCGCGACGAGTACGGTAACGCTTACCACAGCACAATCAACATTAACAAGCACATCAACAACAAGTGTTCAAAATAAATCGATCAACACCAACCATCTTCCAATAATGTCAACGCAGCACGCACTCCCACCAACACACACACAAGGAAGTACAACACCAACCACCCGCTCATATGTGCAGACTGGCATCGATCGGTATGTACAAATAAACAAACGAAAACTAAGCCCGCAAAACAAAAAAAGCGGCAACACTCCAAAAATTAACAAAACAAGTGATTTACCTGTGGACAAAGATCCGCTCACTAGAAATAGGCTCCAAATTCTTGGCAACCAGCTTGACGCAGAGTGCGATGAAAAGGCTCCAAATGCGCGAAACGAAGCTCCAAGTCAACACCGAGGAAAACTATCACACTGTCGACAAATACTTAAGAACTGAAAACAAAAACTATTACACCCACCAACTAAAAAGCTGCAAAGGCCTACAAGTGGTAATCAAAGGCATTGAATCAAGTGTGCCATCAACGGAAGTCGGCACTGCTTTAGAAGAAAAGGGATTTAAGATCAATTCCGTAATAAACCTTATGAACAGAGACAAAATACCCCAGCCACTATTCAAAGTTGAGCTAAGTCCGGAAAACACAGCTCCCAACAAAAATGTTGTGCACCCAATTTACAACCTACTGTTCTTATTGCACCGCAGAATAACTGTAGAGGAGCCGCACAAACGTACAAATCCAGTACAATGTACCAATTGCCAAGAATTCGGGCACACTAAAGCCTACTGCGCTCTACGACCTGTTTGTGTAGCATGCGGAGAGCTGCACAACACTGCCACATGTCTTGCGAGCAAGGAGGACCCTTCTGTTAAAAAGTGCAGTAACTGTGGAGGCAACCACACTGCAAATTACAGAGGTTGCCCAGTCTACAAAGATCTGAAGAGCAGGATTAATACGCGCACTGAATTTGCACGTTCCAATGGAAACCTTAATCAGTTTACACCCTCGCAATCGACTCCTGGAGTTTTCTTTACCAAAGCTACTAGATCGTCGTTTGTCCCAACGAGTACTACCCAAGGCGTTTCTTTTGCAAGTGCATTGAAACTAGGAATGGATAGACCCACATCCCCAGCCACAGTCTCACACGATACACGAACTGATCCGGCTCTGCCAACAATAAATAAACAAGCGGAACAACCATCAAACTATAGTAGCTTAGAAACCATGTTTTTATCGTTGCAGCAAACACTGAAGGAGCAAGAACAAATGAGGAATCGGGGCATCCTCATTCAAATGCTCGCCTCGCAACAAACCAAATAATGGCTCTCCTAAGAGTTTCACTCTGGAATGCAAATGGCATTCCTCGCCACAAAGTGGAGTTATCCAAATTTCTCCAAGACAATGAAATCGACATAATGCTTCTTGCGGAAACTCATCTGACGGACAGATATAACTTTCAATTACCGGGGTATGCATTTTATGGCACAAATCACCCAGATGGTAAAGCCCATGGCGGAACTGGCATCCTAGTCAGAAACCGCATTAAGCATTACCCACTATCGGGATTTTCGGAAAACTACCTACAAGCCACATCAATATGTGTAGAATCTAAAAGAGGCAATATCACCTTGTCGGCGGTTTATTGTCCGCCACGCTTCGCAATATCAGAAAATCAATTTCTAGATTTCTTTAATACATAAGGTCACCGCTTTTTAGCTGCGGGTGACTATAATTCGAAACATCCGCACTGGGGCTCTAGACTGACTAATCCAAAAGGAAAGCAACTGTATAGCGTACTTATGCGCGCATCAAACAAACTCGACTATGTATCTCCGGGTAGGCCTACATATTGGCCAGCAGATCCCAAGAAAATTCCCGACCTTATAGACTTTGCCATAACAAGAAAAGTTCCACAAAATTTGGTAACTGCAGAAGCACTCGCAGATTTGTCGTCAGATCATTCTCCGATTATTTTTACCCTTCTGGAGTGTCCTCAGATCAGAGAGTATCCTCGGAGACTGACGTCACATAAGACAAACTGGCTCAAATACAAAAAATATATAAGCAGTCACATTGAACTGAGCCCAACCATAAACAGCGAAGAAGACATTGAAAATTCAGTCCAAGCTCTAAGCTCAATTATTACTGCTGCAGCTCATCACTCGAGCCCACTAACAACATTAACAACAACACCTAAGCAAGATCGTAGATTAACAAACAGCCATATAGACCGCCTTATAGAGACATGCAGAACGCGTACTTCACAAAGCACTCGAAGCTGAGGAGCAGCTAGCCCATAGCCGTTACATCGAAAAACTATCGCCTACAAGCACCAAATTCCCCCTATGGAGAGCACACGCAAGCATAAAGCCACCTGCAAAGGTAGATACGCCTTTGAGGGATCAGAGAGGAAAATGGGCCCGCAGCGACGAAGAAAAGGCAAATGTCTTTGCCCTTCACTTAAGAAATGTTTTCCAGCCGAATCCACCGACCAATGCATATGCACTGCCACTGATTCCCACTGCCGCACAGACTTACCCAATCAAAGTTCATTGGCTTGAAATAAAAAACGTTATAACAGAACTCAATCCCAAAAAGGCACCAGGATATGATCTTATTACGCCTAAAATGATTATGGAACTTCCAAGTCCTGCGATTACATACATCTCGAGAATCTTCAATGCCGTACTGCGATGTGGATACTTTCCAATTCAGTGGAAGAAATCGACAACCATAATGATTCAGAAACCAGGAAAGGATAAAATACAAGCGTCATCATATAGACCCATTAGCCTGCTACCTTGCTTATCAAAAGTATTTAAGAAGATCTTACTTCGCAAAATTGATACCCATGCACAAAATATAATTCCTTCACATCAATTTGGGTTCCGAGCAAAACACGGGACCATTGAGCAATTCAACCGTTTAACTTCAGATATTCGGACTGCGTATGAGCACCACGAATACTGCTCTGCTATTTTCCTAGATGTTGCCCAAGCGTTTGACCGCGTTTGGTTGGACGGGCTTATATATAAAATTAGGACACTGCTTCCTCCAAATACACACAAACTCTTAGAATGTTATGTCAGCAACAGAGTTTTTTCTGTTCGTCAAAATGAGTACACAACAGAAGAGTTCACCATTGGAGCCGGAGTGCCACAGGGTAGCGTTCTCGGTCCTTTTCTGTATGCATTGTACACTGCCGACATCCCAACAAACCCCGACTAACAATATCCATTTTTGCGGATGGATTGGCAGCACTAAACGTAGAAGAAGTAGCTAGAGCAGCTGCAGGAACGGGAGCTCGATCGGCAGCAGTGCCCGCAGCAGGAGAAGTAGCTGGAACAGCAGCAGGAATTTGAGCACGATCGATAGGAGGAACGGCAGCTGAAATAACAGAGCGATTGGCATCGGGAGCAGAAACGGTGACGAAAGCTGGAGCAGCAGCAGGATCGGTAGGCGGATTGTCAGCAGTTAAAGTAGTAGAGATTGAAGGAGCATTAGTAAGAGAAACATCAATCCCAGTAGCGTTAGGATTAGGGTTAAGATTCTCGCCAACAGGAGTAGAATATGAGCTCTTAGAAACAGACTCCATTGACGTAGACGGTAGGTCATTAACAAGGACAGAGAGATGATTAGTATAAGGGGGCCCAGATGATTGAGTACGTTTTTTGCGCTTAGGAGACTTAGTGATAATTTTCTTTTTAAAATGCGTCTCCATAGTGATGAATTTTTCCAGCAGATCACGAAATCCAGTAAAGACATTGTTGAATTCCATCTGAGTTCTTCTCATAAAAGCTCTCATATCGTCTTCAATAGGGCGGCAAATTTGCGGTTTTGACGATTTTGACGTTTTCGGTCTGATGCAGGGTACGACAATAAGCAAAATCACATTTTTTTCTTAGCATGTATGTGTGTAGCCACTGTGTGCCAACTTCGCAACGTTGCACAGTGTCCGAAATAGCCATTCGAGCGCGTCGAAATTCAATTTTTCAAGTTTGATAAAGCGTTAATTTTTATTTATTTTTTGACCACCGATACTTTGATTAGCTTATAAAAGTTTATCTCAAAGCATTCCGATATATATCTGAACAGCTGTGAGCTATCAAACACAACATATGTTTTGGTAAGTGCTTTTCAATTAATTTCCGCATTTTTGCGGTTTTTGTTAAGTTAGCTGTGAATTTTAAAGTTCTCGTTGTTTTAAAAAAAAGCTTGGTTATATATTAATATAAAGGAATGTATCAAGCAAAAAATCAATGTAAGTCCATAAATGTGTTACTTGAAAGACGTAGTGAAAGTAGCGCGTATTAACAACCTGAACTTAGAAGCCTACACCTGTCTTTCGTTTAGCAAAACTAAAAATGTTCACAAATGTCCAACTCGCCTTTAACTTTTTTTGTCAGTGTGTGTCCTTGTTGTTTTAAAATTTTCAATATCACCTGCTAATATGTAGCCCTTGCATTTGTTGGACTTTTTAGGCGCAGTGCCAGCATCAAAACAAAAGTTTTTTTAGTTTGGCTCAACAAAGATATCCCCACAAAGGATTTTTTGGCTTTGGAAACTATTTTTTGATGCAGTTTTATATAACAAAACCTGAAGTAAGCTGAAACGTATTGAAATCTGAAAATAATTGCGAGATTTTACCAATGGGATTGTTCAAATCGCCGATATTCTTCCAAGCTATGATGTATTGCGATCATAGAATATCAATTCGGTGTTTATCCATAGATTTTCGATATTTATTCCTTATTTTCTTCGAGAAAATGCGATTCGTAGGAAGAAAAAAATATATAATTTTATTCCATTTTTATAATATTTTTTTTAGAAGTTTTTTTCAAATATTTTGGCTGTTTGTATTCAAACTACTTTACCTACCTTACCTAACATACCTTGCGTAACTCCATCTACCATTTCTGACTCGATATTTGGCTCAAAATGTAAGTGTAAAAAGTAAAAGTAAAATTGGCTCAAACAGCACCTCCAGGAGGGCCAGGGCCAGCCAAGCTTCTCTCAATCTCTTGGCGTGTGTGCTTATAATTTTTCGCACAAGAGAAAGGGACCTACAGTTTAACGCCGAATCCGAACGGCAATAGTTAGAGAATTTTTGCTATTTCATGGCTAGTTACTTCACAGCTGGCGCCAGTAGCTGGTAAATGTGATCGGGTGTATAAAAGCATTTTTCTAAAGAAAGAAAAAACTTTTTCTATTAGATGGGCCGAGGCGTGATCGAACCCACAACCTCCCGCACCAGCAGCCACACATACAACTGATACGCCACGCCCGACCATGTATGTAAGTGTAAGAATTAAAAAAAATTTAACTTATATTTTAAAAATAAAAAAAAATGTTAATAAACTTTTTTTTATATTTTTGTTTCTTTTATTTTAAACTTTAAAAAATTTGGGAAATCTTTTTGAAATTTAAAAAAAATGTTTGTTTTATACCCTTGTAGAGGGTATATTAAAATTGTCCAGATGTTTGTAACGCATAGAAGGAAGCATCTCCGACCACACAAAGTATATATATTCTTGATCAGCATGACGAGCCGAGTTGATATAGCCATGTCCGTCTGTCCGTCCGTCTGTCCGTCCGTCCGTCTGTCCGTCTGTTTCTATGCTATCTCCTCCGTCAGTTTTAAAGCTATCTTAACCAAACTTTGCACGAAGTCTTTTGGTACAAATACGCTGCACATTTGTCGGAACCGGCCAGATCGGATGACTATAGCATATAGCTGCCATAGGAACCATCGGTCGAAAATGTTGTTTTAGTGAGAAAAACTTTTATGTCTTCAACACAAACGTCCCGGAACCTTGTATATACAAGTTTTCTATGCTTTCACATAATTCCACCAAGTTTGATAGGACAACTATATAGTACAGCTACCATAGAAATTAGGTGTAGAAAATGTATATAGGAGGCCTTGTCAAAAATGTGTTCATTTGGCCGAATGTACATATTTGTGTCAGTGGAGGAATCAGGCTACTAATATATAAAAATCATACAAGCTACAAGGGTATATAAACTTCGGTCGAGCCGAAGTTAGCTTTCCTCTATTTTTAAATTTAAAAATAAAAAAAAATTGTATTAAGAACTTTTTTTTAAATTTTTTATATTGATTTTATTCTTACCTTTAAGAAAAAAAAAACAGTTTGCGATTATCTCATTTACTTTGGAAGATATTAGTTTAGTTTCGCTAAATTGGTCATTTCGCCCACCGTGCGTTGGTCTGATGTCGCTACACAAGCGCATAAGCAAATTACAAAAACAAAAACCAACGCACATGCGCGAGAAGAGAAACACAAGCAAAAAACAAGAAAGAAAGTCGGTCAAGCCCGACTATAACATACTCTGTACCCTTACACTCGCATTTGCTCAGGAGTCAAACAGCCAGTTAACACCCCGCGCACAACGCGGTGCGCTCTCTAAGTTTCTCTCTTTCTCTCTCTTTCTCTTTCTCTCTCGCACTAAGATTGCCTGTGTTGAACGGTTAGGGTATGTTGCTGTGGTTGTTGGTGGGGGGGTGGGTGGTGTTAAGTGGCCGTTTTTTGCCCATAACTTGAGTATCGTTCATCCGATCTTTATCATTCCTTCAGCAAATCGATAAAGAATTTTGTTTACAAGGTATCTCTAGAAGGAACGAACGATCAAAACTGTAGGAGATATGACGTTTTTTTCCACTATGAAATAGAGTTATACTCGTTACAATCAATTTTTTCTCTCACAAAATGATAGTTGATGTCTATGTGTTTTGTGCGTTTATGATGTACTGAAATAGTCTGCTGTGTGCACTGCTTCGGCCCACAAAATCTCATTCAAACTAGCATGAATTAGCAAACACTTGGCCATTTCCACAATGGTTCGGTTTGCTCTTTCTGCCACACCGTTTTGCTGAGGTGTTTACGGAACCGTTAATTGTCTTTTGATTCCGCACTTGATCAAGAACTTCGTTAAATCTTTGTTCACATATTCAATGCCGCTGTCGCTTCGCAAAGCATTAATTTTTCTGTTCGTTTGGCACTCCACATAGTCTTTAAACATTTTAAACTTTTCCAAAACTTCGTTATCCGCGCGCATGGGATAAACGCAGGGCATAATACCGGAACCGTTAACCGAAATAAACCGTTTCAAATGAAGTACCGGAACCGGAACCGGAGGCTATACAAATTTTTTTTTTGAGAACCGAAAACCGTTTACCGTTATTAATGGAACCGAAAGCACCGGAACGAAACCGAAACGTTGGTAATGGTACAGTTTCGGTTATTTTTACCTTTGCAGAGCGCATCGTAGATTTGGTCACGAGTTGAAGCTCAAGACAGAAGACATTTTCAACATTTGCTCCAGTTTTGCGGCTGCAGATAAGGACTTTCTTCTGCACCGGAAAGTGTGGGACTCAGCTCGCGAAATTGTACCCATATTAGAACCAGCGGATGTGGCCACAATTAAACTTCAAGCCGAAAATCTTGTTTTGGGTGATTTTAATTCCATTTGGATACACTGCAAATTGGAAATATAAAAAAATTCTTCGTCTCTAGCAAAACAGCTGGATTCCATTAAGACTTTTCACGCACTTTAACGTGTTCGAAACCATAAAAACATTCTTAACTGGTGGGCAGAATCCTCCACAAAGTTCGCAGAATTGTATGATGTATGATTGTATGATTAAATGCGAAACCATTAATTTTGTGTTGAATTTTGATTCGTTTTATTACACAGCAATAAAATGATTTAGATTTATCTCGGAATTCAATTTTTACAATATTTAAAAATGATAGTACTTATACCGGTACGTACCGGTATACCGAAATACAAATCCGAGTACCGTATCGAAACCGAAAACCGAAATTAATTGAAAACCGAAATAGAACCTTTAACCGAAACATTCATTTCGGGACGTACCGGTACCGGTACCGGAACCGAAATTCGTTTCGGGATTAAGCCCTGGATAAACGTGTATTTTTCTCGAGTAATCGTCTATAAAGGTAACGAAATACCGATTCCCTGCCAACGATTTCACGTTCACCCTGGTTATAGTAGGCCTTTTATACATATTTTTAATTTTTTTGATCAAAGTAGGCCTTCGTATAGGTTGACTATGAGGGCTCGTCTAAGTATTTCATTTGCCAGCTGAGCCTCCAGCTATTAGCAACGTTTTGTTTCTCCTCGTCTTACTTGTCACTTGTGCTTGGTTCTTTATATTTTTCTTTGATTAACCTTTTTTGGGTTTTTTTGTGTATTTATATCGCGTGGTGGATTTTTCTTTTTCTCTCCGAATATATTGCCTATTTTATGCATTATCAGACCCTGTGGACGATCCAACAATTCTGCATGCAGTTTGACAATGAACTCTTGATCTTTGCATACGGATAATTCATTGTCAAATGATTCCATTTCTAGTAAGCGATCCACTGCGAGTTGCGAGATTGCTTGATTGGCTATCAACCTATTATGATGTCCATTGGGATATGTACTAAAGGTACGACCACATACATTCACTTTACAGTATATCACAGTTTCTCAATTGGATTTATATAATACGTAATAACCGAGATCGGCTGATTACGAGCCGAACAAAACTGCAATAGTCGAATATAGGCATCGTCCTCCACGGAATTCAAACCAGAAGCTACTTTTCGCTCCATATTTCTTGCAGCAAATTTTGAAAATAAATTGAATTTTGTCGTTTATTTTCGATACGTACTCGGGAAAGGGAATCGTATAAATTCTAGATCGGCACTAAATCGGAAAATTTGGTTTTCGCCAATATCTTGGAAACGGAAACTAAGATATGACTTTGACATTGGCAACTTGTATTCAGCATGGGTGGACATGCATAATGCTCGGGATACTTTTCACTGTAGAACAGTGTTGTCTATCATAGCCTTTTAAATTATTTGATTAACTCAATTGATTCAAAAGTTATGATTTTTGCAACGAAAAAACTCAAATGGCGCCACTGTGCGTAAGTAATATTCCACGAAACTCAAACCCATCTGTAAAATTTTACTGCAACAACACGTGAACAAAACAGACAGTCTACAGTTATGTTGTGACAAACTATTGGGGGAAATAGCGCACCGCGACCAATCCTGGTCTATTGTGCCCCCTACTAAGTTTACAACTCTCCTAGCAGCCCTATTTCCTGTACAAAGGTCGGGATTTTCGTGGGTTCTAGGTTACTAATGTTGGTTGGGTGACAGATGTGTTTCCCAAATCTGCCGAGTCTGCGCCTCGCTAGAGCATCGCAGTGTGCTAGTATATGCTCGGAGGACTCTTGCTTCTCTTCGCAATACCTGAATAGTTGGGTGTTTGTTATCCCCAACATGTACATGTGGCTCCGTAGTCTGCTGTGGCCAGTGTAGAGCCCTGTCAGGATCCTAAGGACATTCTTTCCTTGTTGGATAAGCTTGTTGAACCCTTTGAGGTTATGGTTCACTATTACTACTTTAGCTTGTCTCATCCCACTGATGTTTACCCAGGAGGATGTTCTAAGCGTAATCTCTTCCTTTCTAAGGAGACTTTTTATGGTGTTGGCCTAGGCCGCAGTAGGGTTCCGGGCCTACCATTGCGGTGGCTGCACCCTTGCGTGCCAATTCGTCGGCCAATTCGTTTCTGGGGATATTATTATGTCCCGGTATCCATCGTAGGGTCAGGTTTTTCCTGCTGCCGAGTTGGTCCAATTTGTTCTTTTTCTTTGTTGTTGCTGCTAAGCGCATTGAGCGCTGCTCGGCTATCAGAAAGGATAGCTATCTCTCTGTTATGGTAGTTCTTTCTCTTATTAAGGTCTCCACAACGGGAAATGGCACATACTTCGGCTTAAAATATACTTTGCAGCACATTCTCCCATTGCCTCAGACCTTTTCGTTCCCGGTCCTGCTACCCCAAGTCCAGTTCCTTGGGGCGGGTCCCTGACGCCTGTCTGTGTACCACTGAATTGTGTGTGGTTGCATTTTATATGTTTCTTCTAGTGAAATCCAATCTCTTATTACTTTTGTGCACAGTGAAATTTCTGTCAATGTGGTACTCTGCCACCATTTCGTCTCTGGGTTGGAGGATTATAGGGATTTCCTTCTGCAGCTTTTCAGAGTCCCTTAGGCTTACTATGTGGTTTTTACCCACTCCTTCTGCTGTTAGTCTTAGCAGTGTTGTTTTCTTCTTCAGGCAGATGGTATGGTGGAGTGGTGTCAGCTCCATCAATATCTCTAATGCCACTGTCGGACAAGTACGCATGGCTCCGGTCATGCATATACATGCCAGCCTTTGCAGTTTTTGCAGCTGCGTCCTTACAGTGAGGAGATTTGCCCTATCTCCCCACACGACAGCTCCATAGGAGAGCATCGGTCTCACTACCATGAGGTATAGCCAACGGAGTATGTGTTGTGACAAACTAAGACGGAACACATATTCTACATACCTGTACGAATGTTTTCCATTTTCGCAATTTAATTTGTATGAAAAATGACATTCAGAACGACCTCACAAACTTCACAAACAATTTTGAAACATTTGATAAGTCAGTTTCGATAACTCAATTGTTGTGTTTGGACGTTGACGTACAATGTACGTTCAAGTGGCCCATGCGAAACGAAGCCGAGGCTTGTTACGCGCGAACCCCAGGCAAAATAGCAGACCACCTCCCGCCCAATCAACAGAGAGGCGCAGCCACTCACGTGTGACACGAAATCGAAAAGGAAAATCAAAGAATGTTAAATACGGGCTAAATAAGTTAAAATAGTAGTTTTTACTGCTGGAAGAGAAGCTTCCCATAACCTTTATCGTGTACTGAGCTCGCAGATTGCTCCAATAAAATTCAGTTTTTTATTTTTAATCCATTTGGAGAATGAAGATTTCATAAATTAAAACAATTTTGCCCAACAAAAATGTGAAAAATCTGACTAGATGCCAAAAAAGCTCAAATTTTCCCAATGTGTGGCATTATTTACGAAGCTTTGGAATGGCTACTTACTTTATATCTGGTGCTAATAGATGGTGAGAGTGGCCAGTTGTGTAAAAGTTTTTGAAGAAAACTTTTTTATTAGGAGTTCCGAGCTGGGTTCGAGCCCAGGGCTTTTCGCACTCACAAACCTCTGAACCATCACCGGCCACAATGGCTTGGAAAGCTCCAGCAAAGTTGAACTCACCAAAAACCCCCTTTCAAATTATACTTTATATCTACGTCAGTCGGACTAAAGAAAGTACTATGGATTAAATTGCGCATAATGGCGCAGACTCCCAATACTGTTTAAAATGTAAAATATAATTGTTTTATAAAAAAAAAATTATTTCCGAACGGCTTGTTTTGGAATGTAGTGCAGGCATCTTGTCTGAGTTCTGAAAATTTCTTGAGAAATTGATTAGGAAAACAACATACTCAACATCTGTCACCATTAATTGGGGAGTATTTTATCCCGCACTCTGCTTAATTGTCACCTTCACACACCTTACAGTTGATGTTCGTATTTTCACATACACATGGTTGTATGTCCGATGTTCATATATCTCTCACCATCGATGGGGACGACCGTTTGGTATTTGCTTCACGGTTTTGGCGAATGTTTTACTGGTTGTTGTTTTTGTTATTCGGCACACTGTTGACATTTGCCTGCGCCGATTTCACTTGCATACAGCGAATGCACATCGAATTGCTTAGACGCTGGCGCAGATTCAATCCGATTGGAAGGTATTATTTTGTGCTCCCTTTCCGCCACTTTTTCTGATTGCAGTTCGCGTAATTGAATGATTGTCGAGCTTACTAAAGTGTCCCAGCGATTAAAATATTGTTTGCAGTTTTCGTTCCAAAGGTCAAACTCTTCTCGATCAACTTAACTACATTCAAAATGGTGAGTTATTTAACAGCATCAACGAGAAATGCACAAGTTACATAAAATGGGAAATGGTTGAGTTTGTAAGACAGCGAATAAATTAGTCAAAATGTGACCTTGATTGTAGTTACAAATGGAATTACAGGCCATTTTAGAGGACGTGTGTAGGGTAAAGCAGGCCGGAGGCATGAGGCTGGCAAGATAGTAGGATTTATGCCCGGCGGAAAATTGATAAGTCCATTGCGATGGATGCGCTTTCTATAAATCAGGTCACTGCTGCAAATTTGGCTAATTACAACGCAAATCATTACACTACGAGGTCCCATTTCGAGCATGTTCATCGGTACTTGCATGTCTGTACATACGTATGTACCTATATATGCAAATACATGGCATTTGCCCAACGCACACAAAAAAATTCACCATTTGGTTAATTGGATTTCCTTTGATTTATCTTTGCTTCGCAGGCCGAGGGAGAGTATGACAAAGAGCAATTGCGAAGTACGTATAGATACGGGCCTTCTAATTATGTTTGTGCACTAACGCTTGCCGCTTTGCAGTTCTTCGAAACGCTTTCAAAGCTTTCGACCACGACGGTGCTGGTGTTATCGAGCATTCCGATGTCTCAGCCATCCTCGAAATTTTGGGCCAGAAGCTGGAGCCACCAGCGGTGAAGGCACTCATCAAGGAGGTGGACAAGGGTTCGTCTGGTAAATTGGATTTCAGTCAGTTCTGCAAGCTAGCGGCTCGGTTTATTGAGGTCGAGGAGGATCTTGGCGCACTGCAGAGCGAGCTCAAAGAGGCTTTCCGCGTATACGATAAAGAGGGCAAGGGCTACTTGACGGTTGCTACGCTTCGTGGTATTCTTCATGAACTGGACGACAAGATTTCCAATCAAGACTTGGACTTGATCATAGAAGAAATAGATGCGGACGGCTCGGGCACGGTTGATTTTGACGGTGGGAGTTTTAAGATTGATGTTGTTTCAAATTCTAATCCATTGTGTTTTTCTCATACTCCTTTGCAGAGTTCATGCAAGTGATGACAGGTAACAAATATTTTTGCACAGTTCGGTGTTGCATGAAACCGCTCCGTAACTCTTGTAACCTGTTTTTTTGTTGGCTAATTCTTCACTAATTTTTGCGGGCACATAAGATATAGAATAGGACTCTAGTTTCACAGTCCAAACTAATTTCATGCCATTTTTAGGTTAATTTAACATATGCGGAGTCGATCACGTTGTTAAATTTGTCCACGTTGCTACTCACAAGTTTTACACAAACTGATAACAGTGAATGAATGGAGGTCCACTTGTGCAGATGGATAGCTTACCTGTACGGAAGGATCCTTCTTGCTTTTTATACTCCTGCAGAGGGTGTATTAAAATTTTTCAGATGTTTGTATCGCATTGAAGGAAGCATCTCCGACCACCAAAACGTCCCCAAACTCGTAGTTTTCTATAATTTTTCATAATTTCACCAAGTTTTATAAAAATTGGACAACTAAATAAAAAACGAGAAGGCCAAGCTAACTTCGTCTGTGCCGAAGTTTTTATACCCTTGCAAATGCAAATGCCACAGTTTAAGAACGCTTACATAAAAATCAAAAAAATTTTGTAACTAAAACCTATTTTCCGACAGATAAACGTCTGAAAAAAGTTTTTCTCACTAAGACTCAATTTCCGACCGATCGGTCCTATGGCAGCCTTAAGATATAGTCATCCGATTTCGGCCCAATTTTGCGAATCTATTTGAAAGCATATAAAATAAGTCATCAGTGAGTTTAAGGACGCTAACAAAACTAAACAAAACAAGAAAGAAAGTCGGTCAAGCCCGACTATAGCATACTCTGTACCCTTACACTCGCATTTGCTCAGGAGTCAAACGGCCAGTTAACACCCCGCGCACAACGCGGTGCGCTCTCTAAGTTTCTCTCTCTCTCTCTCTCTCTTTCTCTCTCGCACTAAGATTGCCTGTGTTGAACGGTTAGGGTATGTTGCTGTGGTTGTTGGTGGGGGGTTGGGTGGTGTTAACTGGCCGTTTTTTGCCCATAACTTGAGTATCGTTCATCCGATCTTGATCATTCCTTCAGCAAATCGATAAATAATTTTGTTTACAAGGTATCTCTAGAAGGAACGAACGATCTATCTCCAAAACTGTAGGAGATATGCAGTTTTTTCCAAATTACGGGGGCGGGAGGGGGCGTGGCAAAAATTGAAAATAAACTTGATCTGCCTGCAAGTATAAGAAATATATGTCCCATACATGTCAAACCTCTATCTCTTACCATCTCTGAGATCTCTTCGTTCATACGGACAGACAGACGGACATGGCTATATCGAATCGGCTGTTGATGCTGATCAAGAATATATATACTTTATAGGGTCGGAAACGATTCCTTCTCCCTGTTACATACTTTTGCACAAACTGAATATACTCTATGTACCTTCGGTACAGAGTATAAAAATTGTTTACCAAGACTCATGTTCGACCGATCGATCCTATGGCAACCATAAGATATAGTCACCCGATGTCGATCAACTTTTTCAAATTAGTTTGAAAGCGTTTAATATTAATATCCACCGACCTTAAGAACGATTTACTTAAAAACAAAAAAGTTTTTTTTCACTAAGACCCATTTTCCGACCGATCGGTCCTATGGCAGCTATAAGATATAGTCATCCGATTTTGACCAAAATTTGCAAATCTGTTTGAAAGCATATAATATTATTAATGACTGAGTTTAATCACGTTAACATTGAAAACAAAAAAGTTTTTCTCACTAAGACCCATTTTTCGACCGATGGTTCCTATGGCAGCTATAAGATATAGTATTCCGATCCGGTCGGTTCCGACATATTAGCAGCGTGCAGTAAAAAGAAGACTCTGTGCAAAATTTCAGCTCGATAGCTTTAAAACTGAGAGACTAGTTTGCGTAGAAACAGACGGACAGACAGACAGACGGACAGACAGACAGACAAACGGACAGAAAGACAGACAGACGGACGGACAAAGCTCAATGAACTCAGCTCGTCCCCCTGATCAAGAATATATATAGTTTATGGGGTCGGAAATGAATATTTCTATGCGTTGAAAACTTCTGGGCAAAATTATAATACCCTTTGCAAGGGTATAAAAATAGGTCTGAAAAAATGGATGAGCATTTAGCCGCCTTAAGAACGATCAGTCGAAAAAGTAGTTCGAGTGAGAAGAAAATTTTTGTTTTCAATGGTAGCGTCTTTCAATTTTCCAGCAATGAATATTATCTGTTGCAACACAATTTTGGCGAGTTTGATCCAAATCGGATAAATAGGCCAGCCAAATGGTCATAGTAATGGCGCCATCTATTGCTGAGTTTGAGAAATCAATCAGCTAACATTGTTCAGCGCTAAAATCAAATTGTGGTATGAAAATGATTTAAAAGTTTTATTCAAATCAATTGTACCAGCCGCAAGGGTATATAAACTTCGGCCGAGCCCAAGTAAGCTTTCCTCTATTTTTATACTCTGTACCGAAGGTACATAGAGTATATTAAGTTTGTACAAAAGTATGTAACAGGGAGAAGGAATCGTTTCCGACCCTATAAAGTATATATATTCTTGATCAGCATCTGCAGCCGAGTCGATATAGCCATGTCCGTCTGTCCGTCTGTCTGTCTGTCTGTCTGTCCGTCCGTATGAACGAAGAGATCTCAGAGATGGTAAGAGATAGAGGTTTGACATGTATGGGACATATATTTCTTATACTTGCAGGCAGATCAAGTTCATTTTCAATTTTGGCCACGCCCCCGCAATTTGGAAAAAACTTCATATCTCCTACAGTTTTGGAGATAGATCGTTCGTTCTTTCTAGAGATACCTTGTAAACAAAATTATTTATATGCTGAAGGAATGATTAAGATCGGATGAACGATACTCAAGTTATGGGCAAACGAGAGCGTAAGTTAAAGTCGGCGTTGCTCGACTTTGGTATACCCGTTACTCAGTGGGGTAAAGTAAAACGAGTAACGGTTATAAACAAGAAAGAAATTCGGTCAAGCCCGACTATTACATACTCTGCACCCTTAATGTCGCAGCTCGAATTTGGTTACTAGTCAAACGGCCAGTTAACACACAACGCACAACGCAGTGCGCTCTCTAAGTCTCTCTCTCTCTCTCTCTCTCTCTCTCTCTCTCTCTCTCTCTCTCTCTCTCTCTCTCTCTCTCTCTCTCTCTCTCTCTCTCTCTCTCTCTCTCTCTCTCTCTCTCTCTCTCTCTCACTAAGATTGCTGCTGAACGCAATGCAATGGTTGGGTGGGGGGTGGGTGGGGGGTGCTAACTAACCGTTTTTTGCTCATAACTTGAGTATCGTTCATCCGATCTTTATCATTTCTTCAGCAAATCGATAAATAATTTTGAGTACTACATATCTCTAAAAAGTACGAACCATCTATCATCAAAACTGTAGGAGATATGACGTTTTTTCCAAATTGCGGGGGCGTGAGGGGGCGTGGCAAAAATTGAAAATAAACTTGATCTGCGTGCAGACAATAGGAGTCTACATTTCAAATTTGGTTGCTCTAGCTCTTCAAGTCTCTGAGATCTAGGTGTTCATACAGACAGACGGACAGACGGACAGACGGACATGGCTATATCGACTCGGCTGTTGATGCTGATCAAGAATATATATACTTTATATGGTCGGAAATGATTCCTTCTGCCTGTTACATACATTTGCACGACTTTAGTATACCCTTTTACTCTACGAGTAACGGGTATAAAAACCGCCAGTTAACACCACCCACCCCCCCACCAACAACCACAGCAACATACCCTAACCGTTCAACACAGGCAATCTTAGTGCGAGAGAGAAAGAGAGAGAGAGAGAAACTTAGAGAGCGCAACGCGTTGTGCGCGGGGTGTTAACTGGCCGTTTGACTCCTGAGCAAATGCGAGTGTAAGGGTACAGAGTATGTTATAGTCGGGCTTGACCGACTTTCTTTCTTGTTTTAATTCAGAACTTCATTGTTTTACCTTTTATCAAAGTTGCAAAGAGTATAATGAGCTTATGCAAGTGTATGTACCAGCCGTACGGAAGCATGTAAGATCCTATATATCCATGTCCGTGTGTCCTTATGAATGAACAGATTTCCAAGATTATAGGAGCTAGTGGTTCGAATGGTTTGGGCATTCTGGACACATTACCCAAAAAAAAAGTCAAAAGCATTTTCATTGGCAAGTTCACCAATTTTCGTCTTTTTTTCGCCCAAAATTTTTTCTGCACTCGTAATTATACTCTGTACCGAAGGTACATAGAGTATATTAAGTTTGTGCAAAAGTATGTAACAGGGAGAAGGAATCGTTTCCGACCCTATAAAGTATATATATTCTTGATCAGCATCAACAGCCGAGTCGATATAGCCATGTCCGTCTGTCCGTCTGTCCGTCCGTCCGTCTGTCTGTCTGTCCGTCCGTCGCGCTTCACATTAGATTAGCTTTATTACAAATCGAGTCTCTTTAGTTGAGGTTATTTCCTTATCTGTAATGGCATGACTAACTATTGATACAATAGCGCTTAACATTAACTTTCCTTTAATATTCCTTATTTTTATTTTTAGGTTAAGTTGGTATTGGTGGTATCAACTGTCGTTATTGGGCGTCACCTCAGCTTCTTTATGAATTAAGCTAATTGTACACGCACGATTCCTTAAAATCTTAAAGCAAAACTCTTTAAAAATTAGCGGAATGATTATTGTCGAAGGGATCCCAGCTTTAATAAACAAAAATTAATAATTTTCTATAAACTAGTGTGTGTGTTTATTAAAAAGCCACCAGTTAAATTAAATTTGAAATAAAAAAATGTACAACCAAAATAAAACTTGTTGTTACTACCATATTATTCACCCGCCTTCAAACGACAATCCTTAAAAAAGGTGAGTATTATACTCATAAAAAAAAGTAAAAAAAAAGCTGTGCTAGTGTATGTAACAGTCAGAGGGAAACATTTATAAACATTTATTTAGGCGACATTTATAACATTCTATAAATCAATTATCAATTGGTCGTCCAGAATATCTAGTCAAGAAAACTCCAACCATGAAAAGTGCGACAGCAATGCCTCGTATACTAACCACCTATGACGACGACTCACGCAAACGTAATAAGGACCACGATTTGAGGATATGAGCCTGGAATGTTCGCACCCTCAACAGAGATTGTGCTGATATCCAGTTGGTGGATGTCCCCGAGAGATATTTATCGGACGTTACCGCACTTCAGGAAATGCTATGAATTGGATAGGGGCGCGTAGCGAAAACAACATCAGTCAATGCACCCTGGGAGATCTACCACAGCGGACATGCTTCCAAGCATGAGTTTGGGTGCGGCTTTGCAGTCAGTGCAAGACTTCGTCGCTCTGTCATCAGTTTCACACCAGTTGACATGCCGCACTCAGACTTAATGCTAAATATTTTAATATTTGTCTTATCTGTGCACACGCCCCAACAGAACACACAACGCCTCGACAAAAGACGAATTCTATGAGCGCCCGGAATGGGGCCTGCGCTGCCCCGATCACGACATAAAGATCGTGCTTGGCGATTGGGAGAGAAGGAGTTCGGCCCCCTGTAGTTTTTTTTTGTGCTTGGTGCTGGCTAAAGCAAAGCATCCGGTGACCCCGTTCGGTACAGTACTCCCAGACTCTCATACAAGTAGAGTCTATCATCCGGCAGTCTGCTAAGGGCAAACATCGGCCTGGCCGATCAGCACAGAAACACCAGAAGCTCGCTCATAAATTGTCAGCCAGGCGGTTTTAGGACAGCCATCGGCCAGGCCATTCTCCATTAACCGTCTGCCAGCTAGTTATGGGTAACCTTCGGACAGGCCAATCGGAACGACAGTACCAGGGATAATACATGAAATGTCAACCATCCACCAGGCTATTTCGGGAAAGCCCGCAGGCAGCAAATTTTTTGTTAACCATCCCCCTGCAGTCAGCTAGGGATAACCATCGGACTGCCCGATCCGCACAGCACTACCAGAATTTATACTTGAAATGTCAGCCAGGATCGCTACCATACGGTAGTCTGTTAAGGATAATCATAACCCTGCTCGATGCGTACAGCAATACCAGAGTGCACAGTGGTTGCTGCCATAGGCCAAAAATCCAAAAATTAATGTCAAAATTTTCAAACCATAACTGCTTTAATTAACAGCTAATTGGGCAAACTTCACCATGCCATACTTGTTTTGCTTTGATTCTAACGGTGAAAGTGTGACCACTTGTTCACTTGCTTTGTACAGCGCCAGCAGCTCGCAACAGCATATTAATTTTGTCAAATTAATTTTTTGTATGTTTTATTAAATGAAGTTGAGTAAAATGAATATTGTACACAAGGGTATTGACTTTATTTCTGCAATTAAACTCAACAATAAATCGTGTTTAATTTTGTGTAAGTCGACGACTTAAGTAAGTAAGTTTTTGTGTTTGTTTTTGGTTCGTGTTTCGAATGTTTAGATAAAGTTTTAAGTGTTTTGCCCTCACTATTCATTTTAACATCTTGTTTCTTAATACTTAAAGATTAAAAAATATGTATATGGGGTTTAGTGACCTGTTTTTGATTTTAGTCACAGTTACATCTGGCTAGAGCAACAGTCGTTGAGAGTAAGCCGTAAAAGTCGTACGCACGTAGCTGCTGTTCATTAAGTTGAAAAGTTGAATGTCAATTATCCTTTTCTTTATAATTTTTCCATTCGGGTTATTCCGATGTGTTCCAGAAATCTCTATAGATTTTGGGGTCAGTTGTTTTTGAAAACCACCAATCCAAATGTCGGTGTTCCACAAATGTCGGAGATTTCATTTTTCGGAGTTAGCTTCGGAGTTGCATGCAAAGCAGCTGACAAAAACAGCTGAATAGTAGTTTTTGCGTTGGGGCTGCCACGACAGGGTTGTAGGCTTCAAAATAGTTTAAATTAATGTAGGATTTAAATACTATTTGGTAATTTCAATGCC
This sequence comes from Lordiphosa magnipectinata, assembly GCA_037044535.1. Taxonomy (NCBI): domain Eukaryota; kingdom Metazoa; phylum Arthropoda; class Insecta; order Diptera; family Drosophilidae; genus Lordiphosa; species Lordiphosa magnipectinata. Next base: position 43,904 of record JBAMBO010004658.1, read on the forward strand.
AAATTCTGCAAGTGGTTGTGGTATGCACTGAGTTCGAAATTATAAAGTAGTTTTAAGACAATAGAGGTCGAGCTAGTGGTGGTCGTCTTTATGGAAAAGAGAAAATCACTGCCAACTTATACCGTATGAACTACACAAATATAGGATCCTTAACAGTATTAAGATGCGAAATAGCAAATGATGCTTTCCACATTATACCAGTTTATCTCAATTGCAACAATTGGAATGCAGATTTCGAGGAACTTTAGACCTCTGCATGGAAATAGGGAATGAAAACATTCTAGTCACGGGAGATTTCAACGCGCGATGTGGGACTCTTCAAGGATTCACGGAAGGTGTTGATACGGCTAGGGGCTTTGCGTGCACAACCAGAAATTCTAGGGACAAGATCGTAAATAATAGGGGCGTAAAGATAATTGAAATGTGTGACACTGGACCTGCTAACGCTAAATGGTAGAACAAAGGGCGATTCTGAAGGACATCTTACTTTTCTCAGACATCAGTCAAGCTCAGTAATCGACTATTGCATGGTGCGTGGCAAATGGCATGATATTGTTACCGACTTAACAGTGAAAGTAAGGCACTGACAGCCATTCTGGTAAGAAAAGGCATCTTAAAATTTTTTAAATGCTTAATAACTGAATGCATGTAGGAAAGCTTTCGGCTTTAAAGATGCTCCCAGGACAGCCAGTTATGCTCTTCATCTGAACTGTCACATGAGCTAGAGTCCCAACCAGCAGCCATATTGACGCTCAACGGTGATTGCCTGGAACAGGCGTACAAGTATCTATCGGCGGTACATACTCCTACGCCTGTTCCACACAATCATCATTGAGCTTCAAGATGGCTACTGTTTGAGACTCTAGCTCATGTGACAGTTCAGATGAAGAGCATAACTGGCTGTCCTGGGAGCATCTTTAAAGCCGAAAGCTTTCCTACATGCATTCAGTTATTAAGCATTTTAAAGTAATTCGTAGCGACTTCAGCTGGATCAACTAGATCGACTCATAATGAAACATACATATTTTACTTAATCTATTTGTTCAAACTTTAGCGGGTTTCCCGCCATTTCTCATATTTTTCATAAGCTACTACACTATTGTTAAACGACCGATGAAACAAATTTCGCTAATTCCTTGTTAACTCTAGGTTTGATGCTATATTATAAAGATATATAAAACGGCAGAATCAAAACTACCTACCCACGTATACATTTTCAAAGTTTTCTTTTAGATAGTTTTCTCTCTATCACTGTTTTAGTTTAATTTATTATATAATCTTATTTTTTCCTTTGCTCCTACATAACTATAGGTTTTGGATTTTTCTCTCTCTCCCTTTTCTCGATCTCTATATTATTAAAGTTTTTGTTAGCTCTAATAACGTCTCTGACTACAATCGGCTGTGCAAATAAAATGGGCAAATAAAATACCCCCACCGTGTAGGAGTCGTTATTAGTTTATTTCGTAATTTTATTAGATTTTCTTTGAAAGGCTTCCTTAGCTCATAAAACTTTTTGTTGTAACGTATTTATACTTTTGTTGACAGCCTTTGTTTGTCGACTCTAAATAAATAAATAAAAAATAAAAAACTAAATAAATAAAAAATAATGCGTTACATTCTTGGACTTTTTCATTCACTCGGCTTTTTATCATCCGATCTTGATGAAAATTGGAGGGCTTATAGATGTTGCGAATATAAATCTAAGTTTTAAATTTGAGATTGGTATCTCAAAAATTGTGGGAGCTATTCAACATTTTTTATTGTGGGGTCGGGGGTGGGCGTGGCAAAAATTTGAAATAAACTTGATCTGCGTGCAGGCAATAGGAGTCTAGATTTCACATTTGGTTGCTCTCTAGCTCTTCTAGTCTCTGAAATCTAGGTGCTCATACAGACAGACGGACATGGTTATATCGACTCGGCTGTTGATGCTGATCCAGAATATATATACTTATATGGTCGAAAACGATCAAGATCGGATGATAAATAGCCGAGTTAAAAAAATGTTGCATACTTTTCGGCTGACCCACCTCGGGTATACAGGAAGGCTATTAAAGTCGGTTAGAGCCGACTTTAACTTACGCTCTCGTTTTTACAGCAACTGTGGCGGGTTAAATTAGACGTTTGATTTCCAAAGGCCTTTAACACCTTGCAGCATGTCCGACAGAAAGCAAAATCTGCCACTACAGTTTCGTGTAGTCTTAGGGCCGTTTTCTCATGTTGGTGTTTTTGCAAATCTAGGTGGATTTGCTGCATTTGCTTTGCTCATGTTGATTGCTAACCATCTAGATGAATTTCGTAGCAATCTACTTCAACCTCATTGATTTCAAATCCATGTACATGGTTATGCAAATGAAGTATTTTTATGTATCCGCGCATATGGTCACACTGAAAAATATTTGAAAACAAAAAACAACTGCTGCTAAAAACAGTAATGTCTGAATTGCTATTAAGTAAACCATAAATGGAAAATATTGAATGTGCCCTTAATATACAAGAACACCTGCAGACATTGCTGAAATTACAGATGCACATTCTGATTCCCCAGTTCATTGCTTAAGCTAAGTTTACACATCCAAATAATTTGACTAAATTTTGATAAAAATAGCCATGATTAAAGATTTTACAGGATTAAAATCTTAAACTATAGTTCCACGCAATAAATACGCAAATAATTTGATCAAATATGGCCGGAAAGTTCCACAATTTGGCCTATATAGCCCAATTTTCATGAAAATTTGTCCAAATTATTTACCTGTGTGAGCGTAGGATTCGACCTACTGCTTAATCTCCCATCATAGTAACAAGTCGTTCCAAAAGAAAAACCTTCTCCTTCTCTGTAAAATTCTTGCTTTAATTTTTAAAATTGGCGCGCAATAAAAAAGACAAAATTCAGCCGAGTGGAGAGGTGCTGCCAACCTAGTATTAGACCATTCCAGCCCTCCCGGTGTGACCGTGGCGCAAATGCCCGAATTTATAATCAACCTACATGAGACAACCAATTGCGCAAAAACCATCTAGGTGCAAAATCTAGATGGATTTCGCTTTGAGCAAAAACATCAACATGAGAAAACGGCCCTTAGAATTTCACACACCACATTCCACACAAAACATTTTAATTTGCGTCGGCCAGACAAGGTGTAATTGCCATTTGCAATTTGCCCAGAAATAAATTCTACATTTTCTGCCATTATGCCACGAAGAGAATCCAAATTGCAATAACTTTTTAATTTCTGTCATTCACCGCTTATTACTGCGTAATAAGTGTGACGCAGTTGGATTTGCACATCATATTAGCCAGAGCTCGCCGTCAACAAACCGAGTAAGCGTTCGTGTATAAGTATGTTGCTCGCTTGTTGCTTGTCGTCAACAAGCCGAGTAAGCTTGGTGATTGTATGTTGAAAGCGCGAGTCAATAAAAGTACTCGTCAGTGGCGGCATAATACCCGCTGGCATCCGTTCAGCCGCTAGCTTTTACAAGCTTGTTCAATTATTACCCGAGTGAAAAAAAGCTTACTCGTTCTGACTTGTGCTTTCGATCAGTTCTTGTGTGTCACACCAAAATCGCGTGCACAAACAAGCCGAGTAAATGCGCGAGTGTACACAAAAATTAACTACTCGTTGCAGGTCTCTGTTACAAAAGGTGTATTTTTATATGAAATTGTTTGCTGGGATATAACTGGAAGCCAAATAGCTAGATTCGGGTGAGTTGGGCAACAACAAATATTAGCTTTCGAAGAAATCTTCGTTTGAAATACTAATTTAAGCTAGTTGTAATCCAATTGAACTTTAACTGGTTGAAACGAATTGTTGATGAGTGAGTTGACCGACAGATGTCTATATACTCTATTATACTAAGCAGCGACTTAAACACAGCAGTTATAAGGAAAACACAAAGGTCAATAGGTATTCAACTGGTTAGAATGGCTGCTGCACGGGACAATTCTCTTCGGTCTATGCCATCTGGCATTAAATTGGTTGCAAATGGCTGCTGCTGCGGACAATTGTCCCTTGCCTATGACATGCCTGTGTAAAATGGACGACTTCAAGTCATTGATTTGGATGGAAAGTGCAACCAGTTGCAAGTTTTTAGAGGCAGGTACATTTCTGGTTGTAAACTAGACACTTTTCCTGCAGGGCTGATATTTTCAGCTATCGCTGCCGCGTACGTGCAGTTGCTTTGGTCGAAGTCTTCTTTGTGGTTCAAAGCTCTCTCTCCTCTCTGTTAGATGCGTAAGCTTTCTAACGTCAGTCTTGTTCGCTCTCTCGTCTATATGTCTATTAGCCTAACGTTGTCAAAATCCGCTGTATGATCAGCTGATGTCAAGTGTTGCGCTAATGCTGTTGTCTCCTTTTTGTTTTTCGCGTCTCCTTTGTGCTCCGATATTCTTGTTTGCAGTGGTCGTTTGGTCGTCCCAATATCAGGGATCGTAACGATTATAATTTTTATACCCTTGAAGAGGGTATGTTAAAATTGTCGAGATGTTTGTAACGCATGGATGAAAGCATCTCCGACCACATAAAGTATATATATTCTTGATCAGCATAATGAGCTGAGTTGATATAGCCATGTCCGTCTGTCCTTCTGTTTCTATGCTATCTCCTCCGTCAGTTTTAAAGCTATCTTAACCAAACTTTGCACGAAGTCTTTTGGTACAAATACGCAGCACATTTGTCGGAACCGGCCAGATCGGATGACTATAGCATATAGCTGCCATAGGAACCATCGGTCGAAAATGTTGTTTTAGTGATAAAAACTTTTTTGTCTTCAACGCAAACGTCCCCAAACCTCGTATTTATAAGTTTTCTATGCTTTCACATAATTCCACCAAATTTAATAGAGCAACTATATAGTATAGCTGGCATAGAAATTGGGTGTAGAAAATGTCTATAGGAGGCCTTGTCAAAAATGTGTACATTTGGCCGAAAGTGCATATTTGTGTCAGTGGAATCAGGCTACTAATTTATATAAATCATACAAGCTACAAGGGTATAAAAACTTCGGTCGAGCCGAAGTTAGCTTTCCTCTATTTTTTAAATATAAATTACTTTTAAGAATTATTTTTATTATCAAATTTTAAAATAAGACTTATTTTTAATTTTTTTTAAGAAAAATTGAAAATAAGACTTATTTTTCAATTTTAATTTTAAAAATTGAAAATAAAAATTAATTTTAAATATCTTTTAAACCAAGCGGTGCATTACAAAAGTAGTCATATATCTATGATCAGTGTTTCAATACCATTCCATTGATATATATCATGTCCTTGACGGATCAATATTAAGAATACCACAATTTTTTCGATCGATTCAGTGCCACTGTTTCGCTTACTTACTTCTAGTCTGTCATAACTCAAACAAGTAAGAAAGTCGGTCAAGCCCAACTGTAACATACTCTGTACCTGCAAAATTGAATGCCCAGAGATTATGTAAGTATGAAAGTTTTACAGCACTAGAATTGCATTATTTATTCAATTTGAGGAACAATATTTTTTTATTGAATCTGAAAACAAAAGAAAGTTGCACCTCAAGTCAGACATAATCAATAACATATTCATTCGCCAAGAGACTTGTTTCTCTACAATCTATGCATTTTGCGAGATCCTCACTATAAGCATTTTTCATAGACCGAATGATTTATTTTTCCTCGAGCCAAAGCATATAGAAATCGCCAAAATAAAGTTGTTTACTTTGCAACTTTTGAGTTTCCACTTAAATGGGTTCCAACACAGCCACAAGCAACTCAATATATTCCCACTGCGAATTCGTCAACTGCAAATTGACATTCACGTGCTCTTCTGAAAACTCCTTGAACACACACACATTTCTCAACATATTGTATGTTGTGTTCCACCGTGTAGGTACATCAACGAGCGGCTGAGGTAAGCCTGTGTTGCATAACATTGAGGAATGTAATGGGGTTCATTTCTAATCCGCGAAAAATTTGCTCCATCAACTTCTTGAAGGGCACCGAGTCAAGGAGGGTGAATGGCATCTTCTCTTCAGTGAACAATTGCACACAAATATCTTTAACGGTCACAAAGTTTACACTTTGAAATCTTTTTTCCGAGTCTAAACTAAAAAAATTTCGAACAACTAAGTCCCGACTACGATCCATCGCGAACTACACTCCAATGAAATGAGAATGCTTTTAATAATACGACATGCTCAAAAAAAACGATAATCAGCCTTGTTCCGAAACAAGCTTCAGGATTCGTGTAAACGTATGAATTGGCCATTTTACTATTATGCCCTTGAAATTGCGGAAAAACGTCATATTTTCTACATTTCGTGGATACTATAGATGAATATTCGACATATATTTAGTAATCAACATTATTTATTATTTAATATCCTTAATATTGATCCTTCAAGGACATGATATATATCAATGGAAAGGTATTGAAACACAGATCATAGATATGTGACTACTTTTGTAATGGACCGCTTGGTTTAAAAGATATTCAAAATCAATTTTAAAATAAAAATTGAAAAATAAGTCTTATTTTTTAATTTTTAAGCTAAAATAAGAATTATTTTTTAATTTTTAAAATAAAAATTTGAAAATAAAAGTCAACGCTGTTTTTGGGTTGGTTACTCAGAATTCGGACAATATGTAGGACACTTATTTGGCTCTGTTTTTTTTAAAGCCCATAAATCTTATCTGCGATCCCTGCCCAATATAAACGCCTTTGCATGTTATTTCGTAAATAACATTTTGTTGTTGTTCCTTGCTGAGCTTATCTTTTCCATATGTTCGTGTGAGCTTTAAGCGTACTTTATGTTTGAATGTTGGCTTGGTATAATTTTTGTAATTGATTGTTTGTTACTTTGTCCACGTATGGTACGCTTATGTAAACTGTATCTTTTGTTTCTTTATTAGGGTTTGGATGGGTATTCGTTTTTGTGGTTTCTGTGATAAGTGCTTCGATCAGTTGCCTGAGAAAGTTGTTCTTTAGTAGAATTGTCTTTAGTTTAATATATATTTCCGGTCTGTATATTTGGTCGCTTAGTGTGTACGCTTTGGTTATCATATTTTTGGCCGTGTTTATTTTTTGGGAAATTGGTTGGTGCGAATGGAAATTTATTATTCGTCCTGAAGCTGATTCCTTAGTGTACCATTTAAACAATAGTTTTCCCTCTTCTCTTTTTATCTCAGTGTCTAAATATGGTATTTTCCTGTTTTTCTCCACCTCTATCGTAAATTGTATTCTTGGATGTTGTTTGTTTAACGTCTCCAATATCTTCTCTTGATCATCCTTTTTTATAATGCAAAATATATCATCCACATATTTAAATAGGTATCTAATGGTATATTTTGTTTGTCTAGTTGATCTTTTGTATCGTCTAATATTTTGTCTAATACTACATTGGCTATAGTTGGTGATATCGGGTTTCCCATTGGCATACCACTATTTGGGTGAAAATGCTATTGTCAAAGGAAACGTAGTTTGTTTTCAATAAGAACAAACTCTAAGATTTCCTTAAACTTAGTCTTTGGTATGATTGTGTGTATCGATATGTCCGTCTATTTTTCCATAATGTTGTTGATGGCTAGTTTTATTGGTATATTCGTGAATAGTGAGATGACGTCAAACGAAACTAGTATCTCGTCATTCTCAATCTTTGCAGTGGTCAATTTTCCGTTTAGTTGAGTCGCGTTCTGGATGTTATATGTGTCGGAGACAATGTTTTTTATTATTGTTCCTACGTGTTTTTTTTCTAATTTGTAGCATGGAACGTTTGTTGATGCCGCGATCGGTCTCAGTGGTGTGTCTTGTTTGTGAATTTTTGGGAGACCATACATTCTCGGTGCGTGTCCTCCAGAGCAGTATGGTCCCATTTTAAGCCTGGCATCAATATAGTGTTGTTTATACCGAAGATTCAAGTTACCGCAGAATACGCCAAATTACGCGATTTATATAGAAACTGGCCTTCCAACTCTGTTTACGTATACACTGCAACTGCATTTCAACTATGTAGCCAATGTCATGAACATGCAGGAGAAAAGACTGCCTAAGCAAATAATGAGTCAACTGCTTCTTGGGAAAACTCAGTTTTTTGACGACTGGTCCACTATTTCAAACAACTGCGGGCTAAACTTTGATTGGCACAATATGCAAGGATGGCGTCATACACAGGCTGAAGTCATAAGAATGCTTTGCGAACAAGAGCGTCAAATCTTTATAAACCGAGCTAGACAGAGCACTGAAAGGTCACTTATAAAAAGCTGACTCACAATCTGGGTCAATCAAACTATTTTCAATATTTTTAAGGCGAGGTGCGAAATGATTGCATTAAACTTAAGGCCACACAGAAGGGACTTGGATGAAACCTGCAGCCTTTGTAATATGCGTGAGACGGAAAATGTGAAACACTTTATCGGTACTTGTCCCATCCTTACAGAGGTGCGATATCTCCACTTCCGTCGCTTAAAGAAGCGAGTTTGAACTTCAAAGCATTTTAAACGGAGAAAATTGGCGCATCCTATCAGCATTTTTAGCAGAAGCCACCAAATATCGGCGACAAATTATAAACGAAGATTTTTAAGTTTTTTTTATATTTTATTTTGTTCTATTTTGTTTTCTTTTTTTTCTAAAACAGTCTGAACAGTCATTGACGGAAGATCCACTATCTCGTGACGAACGGGGAAGGTGGGTGGAGTAGTCAAATGAAAGGCGACTCTCAGACGTATGTACCTATATTTATAATTGTTTAAATAATACTACATAGCATCAACTGACGGTTTTAAATAAACTACAATAAAAACAACATCCTACTACTACTACAGAAGATTCACAATGTTGTTGTTATTCTGTATGAGGGTCTGTGTGGGATCCTTTCGTACTCTTCTGTATGTCGTCTTGTCATCGAACAGTTTATGCATCTTGTCCATGTACTCTCTTTTGTACATTACCACTGTCTTATTTCCTTTGTCTGCTTGTGTAATAATGATTTTGTCTTTGTGTTCCCTTATGAGTTGTTCTGTGTTCTTTGATATTGCTAGAATGAGTTTATCTTTTTGTTCTATTTTCCTATTATGTTTGAAGTTGTTGAGTCTTACCGCAAGTTTACTTCTAGTGGTGTCCCTCTGTTTCTCATCTTTTATTGCTTGTATCCCTTGTTCTAAATCAGCAATTATGTGTATTGGCGATATATTCTCATTTGTGACTGGTAGTGCGAATTTTGGTCCCAGCGATAATAACCATTTGCTATCGTCTGGACAAAATACTTCTGTCTCGTTTACGAACCATTCCTTGTTTAATGTAATTTTGTGGTGTTCCAGTAGAGTCTCTTTTAATTTTCCTAATTTTTGCTCAGTTTTATGGTCTGTGTAAGTTCTAATTCGTTGGTATGCGAATTTTTGATCTTTTTCGAGATCCATTATGTCCTGACTATTTAAAACTTTCTTTAGAATATGGTACTGGTGAGTTTGGTTTTTGTTAATGGTAAATATGTGTCTGTGTGCTTCTTTAATTTCTAGCTGTACAATTTTAAACAAGAAATTTGTATCCAATTTATCCAGTTCTTTTTGTGTGTCGTGTAGTGTAAAGTTGTATTTCAATCCTGACGTCTTTTCTTGGAGATGCTTTGCAACGATGTTGTAGTTCTTGCACTGTAGCAGGTACTTTATTGCGTATGTATTGTATGTACCCCTTTATGTTTGCAATTTGTTAAATGATGATCAAATCCGGTATACCCTCCGGTTGTTAATTGTGTGTATTGTGGTAGGCCATTTTGTTTACTTGTTGTGTTCATTATATGGGTTGGAATGGCCGTTCTACCTCATCCAAAATACAAATAAAAATTCATGCTTTTATTTTAAATAACGTTTGTTATATATGTGTTATGTTTAATTTTATTAAACATATCTTTAAAACTGTAAATAAACAAATGCAATATTATTACTTTTTTACCGAAAATGTTCGATTTTTCGAGTTTTTAAGACAGTTGTACGTGCTTGTGGGCCTATAGCTATATGAAAGACTAACTAAATGAAGTGGGTTCGCTCTAACGGTTTGTTTATTTTGGTCTAAGCTACAATATTGTGCTGTGTTACTTGTCCAAATTTGAATCGGGTTTCAAGATGAAGACGAAGACCGCGGTAAGTAAGGCACGGACAGCCATTCTGGTAAGAAAAGGCATCTACGCTTACCTTATGTCAAATTACAGCACGGACGACCTCACAGTTGTGGCCCTGGAAGGCCACGATGATGAGCCAATAATAATGGCGTCCTGCTACATGGCACACGAGCGAGAGTCACCACCATCCGAGCTCGTACGTCTAACGGCCGAGGCGGGTAGGAAAAACCAGCCACTTGTCATCGGAACGGACGCCAACGCACATCACACAGTGTGGGGCAGTCCGGACATAAACGACAGAGGTGAGTCTTTATTAAGCTTTATACTACAAACTAACATAAAAGTAGAAAACGTTGGAGATGTGCCCACATATGTGGGACCAACATCGGCCAACGTCCTAGACCTAACTCTGACCTTAGGGAACAGTACTCAGGCATCAGAATGGAGAGTCCTCGACAGACTCTCCTTCTCAGACCACAAGTACATCCTTTTTAAGATCGAGTTCAACCACAACCAAACCAGAAAAACCTACAGGAACCCCCGGAACACCAACTGGGTGAAGTACCTGAAAACGGTAGAATCAAAACTACCCACGCCGGTGATCATCTGCTCGGTAGACGATATTGAGATGTCCGTGAAGACGCTCACGTCCAACCTAACCAAAGCATACAAATCCTCATGCAAACTCACAGTTAGCAAACGGAGAACCAGACCACCCTGGTGGACCCCAGCGCTGAAAGAGCAGAGGAAGGACGTGCAAGAATGCTTCAAACTCGCCAAAGAAGCGGATGAGCAAATAATTTGGGAAGAATACAAGATAAGACTTCGCTTCTTCAAAAAAGAAGTACGAAAGGCAAAGCAAAACGCGTGGAGAACCTTCTGCTCCAGCATAGAGAAGGTCTCCGAAACAGCTAGACTCAGGAAACTGCTGTCAAAGCAGCCACCTATGCAGAGTCAGCTGAAAACGAACGACGGCCACTGGACGGAAAGCAGCAGGGAAGCGACATGCGCTCTTCTTGATGCGCACTTCCCAGGCTGTACTGTAGTCACTGAGTCAGATAAGCCTCTTGACCTACACACGCATCAAAGCAACATCCCAACTAATATCATCACTCCAGAGAAAATCCGTTGGGCGATCGACTCGTTCGCGAGTTACAAATCCCCAGGACTGGATGGAATATTCCCAGCCATGCTAAAGACGATCAAATGCGCAATCGTCCCATGGCTGCAATCCATTTTTGAAGCTTGCTTGAGATGGAGCTATGTACCTGTGGTCTGGAGGACAGCACGCGTTGTATTCCTGCCAAAAGCGGGAAAATGCAGTCATGTGCAACCAAAGGACTACAGACCCATAAGCCTCACATCATTCTTGCTCAAAACAATGGAAAAACTGCTAGATCTCCACATAAGAGAAGGCTTGAACCTGACCTTGGAGAACAATCAGCACGCGTACACGAAAGGGAAATCGGTGGAAACGGCGCTACACTCCCTAGTAGCCACCATCGAGAAGGCACTGTACCATCAGGAATTTGCCCTGGGAGCATTCCTAGATATATCTGGTGCATTCAACAACGTCACCACAGAAGCGATAATGCGAAGCCTAAGGGCACTAGCAATCCACAAGACATTGTACTCCTGGATATACAACCTGCTGAGCTGCAGAAGAGTACAAGCCGAGTGGGGTACCACAACCATGACGAAAGAGGCACATGGAGGAACGCCTCAGGGCGGAGTCCTGTCGCCCCTTCTATGGAACCTTGTGGTCAACGAACTACTACGAAAATTCCGCAGGAAAGCACCCAAGATAACCGCATATGCTGACGACATAAGCATAATTATCATGGGGAAATGTCCATCGACTCTTAGCTCAATCATGGACTCTACTCTCAAAGAGATACTAAAGTGGGCCACAGAAGCCGGACTCAGTATCAATGCGGAGAAGACGGACCTGATTCTCTTCACCAAGAGATACAAGGTACCGCAATGGACTCCACCTACGATAAATGGAATACAGCTAACGCCAAAGAACAACGTAAAATACCTTGGAGTAGTTATCGACAGTAAACTGTCATGGAGACTCAATGTGGAGGAAAGGGTGAAAAAGGCAACCAATGCGCTATATGCATCCCAGAAGATGCTAAGCAGCACTTGGGGCCTATCACCAAGTCTAACGCACTGGCTCTTCATCTCAATAATACGACCGATACTACTACATGGCATATTGGTATGGTGGCAAGCCACGGAGAAGTCCACATATCTAAAGCTGATGGAAAAGGCCCAGCGGCAGGCATTAGTCTGCATAACGGGGGCGCTGAGGTCCACTCCAACAAAAGCACTCGAACACATCCTAGGAGTCAACCCCCTGGACATCCAAGCACGCCTCCTTGCACAAAAGACGGCCCAACGTCTTTGTGCGGCAGGCACCATGGCGCTACAAAGCTATGGACACAGCACGGTGGGTAGAGTGATCAGCAGTAGCACGGACTACATGATCCCCAAAACCAACTTCACAGGTGCATCAGCATTAATGGGACCAGAAGACTGGCGTATAGGACTGGCCCAGGAAGCAATGCACCTATTTACAGACGGCTCCAAGATGACCTCAGGAGTCGGAGCCGCTGTATACTGCGATGAGCCGGAATTGAGGCTCTCCCATAGATTGCCAGACCACTGCATCATATTCCAGGCGGAGGTCTTCGCAATAAGGAAAGCAGCGGAATTGGCAGAACAATACGCACCAAACAACCAAATAAACATATACGTTGACAGCCAAGCGGCAATCAAAGCAATGCAAAGACACACCATTAATTCCAAAAATGTTCTGGCAAGCAGGGAGGCAATAGATTCCCTCAGCATCTCTAGAAAGGTGCAAATCTATTGGATTCCCAGCCACCGGGGCATTGATGGAAACGAAATGGCTGACAGTCTTGCAAAAGCCGGAACCGCACTAAGCCAAGAAGCAACACTAAACATATCTATCTCCGTACAGACGCTACACAGCAAACTGGAGGAGATAGCGGAGAAAGAAGCAGAGGAAAAGTGGAAGAACACAACCGGCTGCAGAATCTCAAAAATCATGTGCAAGACAAGAGACAAAAAACTCACGCACTATATGCTACAGCTCCAAAGAAGAGACTGTAGACTGCTTATAGGCATACTAACTGGTCACTGCCTAGCAGCCGCTCACGCGAAAAAGCTAGGCATCACGACAACGGACATCTGCAGGAAATGTAAGGAACCTGGAGTCGTTGAAACTCTGGAACACCTCATCTGCAGCTGCCCAGCGATCGCTAAGACGAGACTAAAACATCTGCACTCCCCAAGTCTCAACTCTCTTGAAGAGGCGGCAAGGAGGTCTCCCAAACAACTATTGGCATTTGCCAAAACGTCAAACATCCTCTTGGATTTCTAATGGTACCCAGAAAAAGCCACCCGGCCTCACTAAGGACCGTAAGGTCTATGTGTGGTCCCTACAAAGGGCCAGCCGGAACTACCTACCTACCTACCTCAAGATGAAGTTGAAAAACTGTATAAAAGTGGTCATAACTTGGGTTTTTTGGCCAAATTTTGTAATTTTGAGGATGAAGATATCATTTTTTTGATATGCTAGAAAAAACTGTTTTGTAGGCCAAGCCAAGAGCAACAACTTTGGTAAAGATTTAAAACCAAAATTCAAAATAGTTTACGAGATATGGAATCGTTACTCTGAAGCTGAAAAGTTCAAAGTGCAATAAAAAGAAAACGCCAGGATTTTTATACTACCATCACACCCTTTCAAAATTTTTTGGTCTCGATTTTTAGTAATTTGGGCTTAACAATTGCAAAAAATGGCTTTTTTGGCCCGTTTTGTGGGGAACCTATACCTTTGTTTTGACTTTTCTTAATATTATCGTAAATGACTTTTTCTTAAGTTTAAAATAAACTATCCCAAAGAATTGAACACATAATCTTGTTTTATTTCATTTGAGCATATAAAATGTTAACTTTCAAAAGAAAACTAGAACTCCGAAAATGGTATTGTCATATTTGGAAGAAGTTGGCAGGTTTGCATTGTTTTGGTGTATTTTAAAACTGATTTTAATTACTTTGAATCAATTCAATCAGTTAAGCATTCAAGTTTTGATCCACATTATTTAATTGAACTCGAAACTTTTTATAAGCAAAACATAGGTAAAATGTCATTTGGAGGCCCGATTATGCAAATTATAGAGCCTAAAAATATGCTGTATTTTGTTTTTCCAAGGAGGCTTGTTGAGAAGTTTTCCAAACTGACACATAGATGGCGCTTGGCAGGCACTGAACTTTATTCACTAGTGCGTGGTGAATAAGATTTAGTGCACTGTTAAATTTGAATTTTTTGTTGTGACACAGAAATTTCGTTTTTTTCAAAACAAAAAATCAGCACTGAAACGAACCAGCACTAATCCTCATTAATTTACATCAGGGCTTAATCCTGAAAAGAATTTTTGTTTCGGAAGAATTTTTGTTCCTGAAATGAATGTTTCTGTTAAGGTTCAATTTTGGCTTCCAATTATTATTGGTTTTCGGTTTCGATACGGTACCCGGATTTTCATTTCGGTACTACTTAGTTTTAATCAGTTTATTCCTGTGTAATAAAACGAATCAAAATTCAACACAAATTTAATGGTTTCACATTTAAATTAAAACTATGTAGACTATTTCATATTTCGTATGTCTTACGTACTTAGCATGTAAGAACTTATGATTCTGACCGTGTTGGCCATGCAGGAGGAGTGACAATTTACGTGAACAAGAGACTAAATTGTAGACTCTTCTGTAAGCACCCCAGCACGAGCGCAATTGAATACCTATTTTTAGTTTTGAATAACAATAACCTTGAAACGAAGACACTTGTCGGATGCATTTACAGACCTAACCGTAATGTCGACTACAGCCAATTGTTGGATGCTGTTACTGATCTTTCCACGGACTATTCTGAGATAATACTGGCTGGAGACTTTAACAGTAATTTGTTAACTGAAACACATCTTTCCGATAGCTTTGAGTCGCTGGGATTGAACGTAGTGAACAAAACAATACCAACACACTTTTCTACTAGCTGTAACACCCTTCTTGATGCATTCTATGTTAATGACGCCAGTAAGATTAGAATATATGACCAAGTCGCAGTACCTTTATTCTCAAGACATGATTTAATTTTTCTTACATATGATATAGTAGTTAGTACGTCTCAATACAACGTTTCAATACAATTTAGGGACTACAAAAACATTGACTACAGAGAACTAGAGTTAGAATTTAATGCTTGTGACTGGACGCCAATATACCACTCGCCTCATGTTGACTGTCAATTGCATGTTCTTAACACAAACATAAACTATCTTTTTAATAATTTCGTGCAGCTTAAGACAAAAATTGCGTGATGTTGCATACCTTAGGTGGAAACGGTATAAAACCAGTAGTTTACAAGCTGAATATAGAAATAAAAAGGCCACTGTAACTAAAATGATTAGTGTAGCAAAGCGAAGTTATTATAACTCCAAATTTAGCCAAGTTGCTATGACCAGACAATCCTGGAGAGAAGTTAATAGTCTAGGAATCGGAAAAACCAAAGCACGCCCAACGGAGATTATTAATGTAAATGAGTTGAATGAGAAGTTCGCGCAGATAGATGTACCTGAGGCTACGTGCAATAATTATCTAAATGTTTTACCGCTCTGTGATAATAGTTTTAGTTTTGCTTGTGTCAGTCCGTGTGATGTTATTGAAAGTATTTATAAAGTGAAGTCAAATGCTGAAGGCTTAGATAATGTTAGTCCAAAATTTGTTAAAATACTACTGCCTGTGATACTAAACCATATTACTCATATCATTAATACGGCTTTTACCACGTCCACGTTTCTACATGCATGGAAAAACGCTAAAATTATCCCTATTCCGAAAACCAATATGGACTTTAGGCCGGTGTCCATTTTACCATTTATGTCTAAAATTCTTGAGAATCTAATGGCTACACAAATGCAGTGCTTCCTTAATAATCATAAGCTATTGAGTCAAAAACAGTCGGGTTTTAGAAAGAATCGGGGGTGCATCACAGCAATAACTAGTATAGTCGAGGATATTCGGAAACAGCTGGACGATAGCTGTGTAACTTTTCTGACGCTGCTTGACCACAGTAAAGCATTTGATGCTGTCAATCACGGGATTCTCTGCACGAAACTGATGAACTTATACAACTTTTCAAGAACTGCAGTTTCTCTGCTTAAGTCATATCTGAATAACAGAATGCAGGCCGTGGCATCAGGCTCCCGCATTTCTAACTTTTGCTCAGTCCATCGTGGTGTCCCTCAGGGTCTGTTTTGGGACCATTGTGGTTTTCTGTATACGTGACCCCTTATAAATATTAATGAATGTGTATGTGTAACCAATAATGTGCTTGCTAAAATCGATACTTGGGCTAAAGAGAACGGACTAGGGCTTAACCCGGCTAAAACCAAGTGCATAGTCATATATAAGAAACCCCTTAACACAAGCCAGTTGCCAAAAGTTTTCATTAATGGCACTTCAATTAATTATGTAGAACATGCTGTCAATCTCGGCATAACCTTTAGCAACAACCTAACATGGACTAATCACATATCAAAAGCATCAGGTAAAACATACGGAATGCTGCGGCAGCTCGCACTGACAAAATCGATATTACCCGTTCATCTTAAAATGACTATAGCAAAACAAATTCTCGTACCTACACTTTTTTATGGAGTAGAAGTTTTTGGCCACTGCGATTTTAGAGACTTTCAGAAGCTTAATGTGTCACTTAACTCAATAGCTAGATATGTATTTAATAGTAGAAGATTCGACCACATATCACACCTAGCTCGGAAGATTTTTGACCTTTTTGGCCTCAAATCGTGGATTAATCTCAGAACTCTTACTTTCATTCATAAGATCATTACAAGCAGAGAACCATCTTATCTTCACAATATGCTAAGACCTGCAGCATCGCAGCGCACAAACAATTTTATATGCCCGAGATGGAAGCTATTATGCTCTGAGAGGCAGTTTTTGATAAATGCTATTCGGCTATGGAACGACCTACCTCATGGTATCAAAACAATTGGAAGCGTAAATCAATTTAAGATGAAGGTTAGGGAAATCATGCAAGATAGGGAATTAGAGTAATAATCAAATAGTTATAATAGAATAATTTTAAAGAATACTTTTAATATAATTAAGTTCTATGTCTGTTAGTGTTAAAATTTAAATTTAAATTTAATAATTGTAATAATTTAATTTAAGTTAGGAAAATTGATGAATGTTAAGGATAAAAAAACTGTGACTAGCGCGTTAATTTATAAGTGCCAATGTACTTGTTGCGCTGGGAGTAACATAAATAAATAAATAAATATTAGAAGTGGGCGAATAGCCAGATTACATTATATACTCGTGTATGTAAGTAAAAGTAAAATTGGCTCAAACAGCACCTCTAGGAGGGGCCAGGGCCAGCCAAGCTTCTCTCAATCTCTTGGCGTGTGTGCAAGAGAAAGGGACCTACAGTTTAACGCCGAATCCGAACGGCAATAGTTAGAGAATTGTTGCTTTTTCATGGCTAGTTACTTCACAGCTGGCGCCAGTAGCTGGTGAAGGTGATCGGGTGTGTAAAAGCTTTTTTCTAAAGAAAGAAAAAACTTTTTCTATTAGATGGTCCGAGGCGGGATCGAACCCACAACTTCCCGCACCAGCAGCCACACATACAACTGGAACGCCACGCCCGACCTCGAACGACATATACTCGTATATGTAATATTATTATTAATTATGTTATCTCTTGAATGAAAGTTCCTTTCATTATGTCTTATCTTTTCTGCATCTTACGCATAATGATATTCTTATTAGTGTATCACTGATGTTTGAGCAGCGTGGCCGCGAAATGGATTTAGTGTACGAGAATATATATGTTGCTGGATTTCGAAAAAATTCGAAACTGTTGTTGCTTTCAACACAGTTACAATTGTTTAATATTAAGGACTCGACCCAAAATAGTTCGCGGTTTGTATGCTACATTAAAACTTGTGGTGTTACCCGTACTACAAAAATTCTGAAAAAATATATATGTATGTGACACCATGTCGTTTCAAAACGACATACCTCCGCGCGGAGATATGACGCTTTTTTTCTGTCGGAGATATGTCGTTTTAAAACGTTTTAAACATCATATCTCCGCTGTGATCAATGGCGGAGCTATGACGTTTGAGAGAGTCATATCTCTGCGCGGAGTTATGTCGTTTCAAAACGAGATATGACGCTTATTTTCTGTCGGAGATATGTCGTTTTAAAACGTCATATCTCCGCCGCACAGTGGCCTGTTTCGCTAATTTAGCTTTGCAAAATTCTCAACTTTTAAACGGAAGAAGATATTTCAAAAAATTCCAAAGGGAAGGTGAAAGAAAATTTAGTAGCTTTACAATAAGCTTATGTTTGTTATAGTAGGTCAACAGGGCGACTTAGGATCGGCTGCCAAAGTGCAAAGTTTAATACACTGAAAAGGTTGCAAGTATTAGGCAAAACATTTGAACCTTTTTTTAAAACGATTTATTAATGTACATAGTTGTAAAACTACTTAAAATTAAATAAATATTTTTACTAATTAAAAGTTAACTTTTTATTAAATTTGGTTAATTGTAATCGGAATTTCCGTTTGGTTTTTATATGTTCCCAAACGCGACACTTGAAACCAAAAACAAAAAAACCAAAATTTATCAGTTTTAAAAATTGTTCAGCTTTGAACCACTGTAAAAACCAAAATAATTGACCAAATTCAATAAACTAAAGTTTTGCGGGCTATCTGGGGTTCCCTTTATTTAATTCAATTAATGCGGTCAAAAAAATTGACCATAAATTTTAATACCCTTGCAAAGGGTATTATAATTTTGCCCAGAAGTTTGCAACGCATAAAAATATTCATTTCCGACCCCATAAACTATATATATTCTTGATCAGGGTGACGAGCTGAGTCGATTAAGCTTTGTCCGTCTGTCTGTCCGTCTGTCTGTCTGTCTGTCTGTCTGTCTGTCTGTCCGTCTGTTTCTACGCAAACTAGTCTCTCAGTTTTAAAGGCATCGAGCTGAAATTTTGCACAGAGTCTTCTTTTTACTGCACGCTGCTAATATGTCGGAACCGACCGGATCGGATGACTATATCTTATAGC
This sequence comes from Lordiphosa magnipectinata, assembly GCA_037044535.1. Lineage (NCBI taxonomy): Eukaryota > Metazoa > Arthropoda > Insecta > Diptera > Drosophilidae > Lordiphosa > Lordiphosa magnipectinata. The sequence goes on from JBAMBO010004658.1 coordinate 63,173, forward strand.
TGCCATAGGAACCATCGGTCAAAAAATGGGTCTTAGTGAGAAAAACTTTTTTGTTTTCAATGTTAGCGGCCTTAAACTCGCCCATTATTGATATTATATGCTATCAAACAGATTTGCAAATTTTGGTCAAAATCGGATGACCATATCTTATAGCTGTCATAGGAACCATCGGTCGGAAAATGGGTCTAAGTAAGAAAAACTTTTTTGTTTTCAATGCTAGCATCATAAAACTTGGCCATAATTAATATTATATGTTTTCAAACAGATTTGCAAATTTTTGTTAAAATCGGATGACTATAACATATAGCTGCCATAGGACCGATCGGTCGGAAAATGGGTCTTAGTGAAAAAAACTTTTTTGTTTTCAAGTAAATCGTTTTTAAAGTCGGTGATTCTTAATATTAAACGCTTTCAAACTAATTTGAAAAAGTTGATCGACATCGGGTGACTATATCTTATGGTTGCCATAGGACCGATCGGTCGGAAAATGTGTCTTAGTGAGAAAAACTTTTCTGTTTTAAATTTTATCTTTCTTCAACTCCGCGATTGCTAATTTGATATGTTTTCACAAAGATCCGCGAAATTTGGTCGAAATCAGATGTTTATCTGTCCGAAAATGGGTTTTAGTTAAAAATTGTTTAGATTTTTATATAATCGTTCTTAAACTCTGACATTTCAAAAACAGCATTTGCAAGGGTATAAAAACTTCGGCACAGACGAAGTTAGCTTGGCCTTCTCGTTTATTTTTGCACCGCTAAACCGGCCAAACCGGACACTGTGCGCCGCTTAGATTCTTTAAAAATGCGAAAACCGGAAAATACGACGAAAGAAGATATACAAAAATGTTGGCTTGCGAGACAAATTTAGTTGTATTCCCGTTGCCCAGACATACATAGGAACAAGCAAATGTAATTATGTACATTGTACAATTCATAACTTTATCAATGTGAGACATATTCCGGACCTTAAATCATGCCCTATTTGAAAATATTAAAAATAAAAATATTTCATTAAATGCGTATATATCCATACTAAATTTTTACAAGTGGGCGGAGTAGGCAAGGGGGCGTGCCTTGACCATAAAACATAACATTTATATCTTCTTAATATTTGTTTTAATTGTTAACAGGTTAGAAGTTAAAACAGAATGGTTATTGCGCAACATGAAAAATGGCTAATATCTTAAATCGGGCACAATTGCAGGCATGGTTTTTTATACTCTGTACCGGAGGTACATAGAGTATATTAAGTTTGTGCAAAAGTATGTAACAGGGAGAAGGAATCGTTTCCGACCCTATAAAGTATATATATTCTTGATCAGCATCAACAGCCGAGTCAATATAGCCATGTCCATCTGTCCGTCCGTATGAACGAAGAGATCTCAGAGATGGTAAGAGATAGAGGTTTGACATGTATGGGACATTTATTTCTTATACTTGCAGGCAGATCAAGTTTATTTTCAATTTTTGCCACGCCCCCTCGCGCCCCCGCAATTTGGAAAAAACGTCATATCTCCTACAGTTTTGGAGATAGATCGTTCGTTCTTCTAGAGATACCTCGTAAACAAAATTATTTATCGATTTGCTGAAGAAATGATAAAGATCGGATGAACGATACTCAAGTTATGAGCAAAAAACGGCCACTTAACACCACCCACCCCCCCACCAATAACCACAGCAACATACCCTAACCGTTCAACACAGGCAATCTTAGTGCGAGAGAGAAAGAGAGAGAGAGAGAGAAACTTAGAGAGCGCACCGCGTTGTGCGCGGGGTGTTAACTGGCCGTTTGACTCCTGAGCATGCGAGTGTAAGGGTACAGAGTATGTTATAGTCGGGCTTGACCGACTATCTTTCTTGTTTTTGCTCATAACTTGTGTATCGTTCATCCGATCTTTATCATTTCTTCAGCAAATCGATAAATAATTTTTACAACTAGATATCTCTATTCTCTATTCAAAATTCAAAAGTGCCCGCCTCAGCCAAAAACGCAACAGGCGTCAAAAACGACGCGACCGAGCCAACGACCATCTAAATCTAGACTAAACGTTTGCTCTGTCGAACCAAGTTCTGTTTGCAACTGCAACCGTCTTCGTCACGAACTCGCCGTAGCAGCGCCGCAGCAGCGCATCAAACAGAGAAAAGGGACTGCGCAATGGTACTATCTACCCTTCTCTCATCTGTGACCGAGCAAACATATAGTCTAGATCAGACCCGGCCAGCCATAGCTACCACGAGCCGAAGTCAGTCGTGTTTTTACGCAAACGCGAGCCCAACACATGATTGTGTGAATCGGTAAACATTGAATTGCTAGTAAAACGGCTGTAGTCTGGAGAGAGCTCTCTTGCTCACCAACACAATCACACTTTTTTATCCTCTCCATTTGGCCGGCACTGGACTAGATCAGTGTTCACCGATTCACACAATCATGAGTTCGGCTTGCGATTGCGTAAAAACACGAGTGACTTCGGCACCTTGTAGCTATGGCTGACCGGCTCTGGTCTAGATTTAGATAAGAGTTGGCCAACAAGAACGAGGCCATAAAGTGAGAGAGTGTATTGATGTGTGGAAATAAAGCGCCGTAAATTTGCTTCGACCTGACCGCATCAAAGGCTAGCCAGAGACTGAAAGGCTTTTTGCTCTCTTCTCCTCAGATTCGGCATGTGCTCGGCTCGTGTATGTGTAAATAGCGAAATGTCTTCGCCGCCGGGGGGCATCCGGTGACCATCGCTGTTTTAGATGGTCGTAGGTTCAAGGGATACTTAGGCCCTCCACATACGGCTCGTATCGTAATCGTAGCGATTTGCGACGATGGGCGACTGCCACTGCTTGACGATTGTATGGCGGCGCTTTAGTTGGGCTATTTTGTTATTAAATCAAATCATTAATATTGGTGGTAATGTAACCCTGATGCGCATTATTTCTTTTATAAGTTGTTTAAAATGGCTTGGCTAAAGTGTGTTTTTTTTCTACATAGATGGTTCGTACTTTCTAGAGATATTTAGTTATCAAGATTATGTATCGATTTGCTTAAGAAATTATAAAGATCTCATGTTATGACCAAAAGAAAGTTCGCTACGGCAGCGCAGCAGCAGCGCTGCTTTCAGCTGTTACTGCAATTACAGAGTATATTACAGTCGGGCTTGACTTACTTTCTTACTTGTTTTTACTGAACGCTAATAACACGGTAGTTATCAAATCTGAACAAACATAGAAGATTTTACCTGAATCGGGTTTCACGGACCCTCAAAACTAAAAGAGAACCCGAGTTAAAAACTTTCCTAATTGTAAACGATTTGCTTTATCAGGTCTTATAATTAGTTTTTATTGCAGTATTTATTATCATAATCTTTAACCTGCTGACGACTTTAATACACTTGCAGGAAGAAATTGAGGACTAATGGTTGGCGCTGGTGTTGCTGGTCCATAGCTGAACTTGGCCACATAACCATTGGGTCCTGCCTCATAGGTGACCACCAAATAAGCATTCTGCTCATCAAATGGCTCATTCAGCATACCCTTCACCTGCAGCTGACCTGGTTCGATCTCCGCGACATTTTCCTTACGCACAGTGCCATCTGGAAGTGTTATGCTAAATCAGGGCGAATAAATTTGAATTTGTTAACTACAGATTTAAGCTTTATTATCTTACCTTCAAAAATATTGATTATCGTAAGGTTCAAGCTGATACACTTCCTGAAGAATACGCGGCACCAGCGTTGGATTGGAAGCTGAGTAGTCGAAAAGACTGAGTAGCAGAATCTTTAAATCCGTAAACATAAAGGTCTAATTTCAGGGGAGAAATGGGAAGATGCAACTCACCGCTCCGCTTATTATATTCCACATGTTGACCTACCTGTGGTTTAGGGGAAACTGTTTGCCTACATTGAAAGTCAAGTCCGAAGTTGCAAACTTTGCAATAAAAGGGCGGTATCCACGGGTCGCCAAAAAATTTCTTGTGAAAAGGTTGATATTCCGCATATTCTTAACAGAGTCTGTTGATTTATAAAGTTGAAGTTTGGTTCGCCCATTTCTTACCTTGATAAAATTGGCATTGATGTAGGGCACATCCTCATTGCCCGATCCGCTTTTGCTCGGTCACCTTCAGGGGGTCATTTTAGGCTGCACTATCCGCTATACTACCGCTTGATAGGAGGCCAGCAGTTCGCTGTCCACTGAACTGGGAGCGGGCATTTGGTTTGTGGCCGTTTTACTGTCGCGATTATTGAGCACCGGCGGCTGTTCAATGATTTTCCTTTTGGTCTGGTAGCTGTGATCGAAGACAGAGTTGAGGCGAATCAAATCGAACTGATTGAGGGGACTGGAGTGTGAAGTGTTTGAATGCTGGCCAAGTAGATTATAAGCTCCTCGCTTGTGGTTTGTGGTGACAGGAGACCACTCTGGCGGGTTTCCGAGTGTTTCTTATCCGCCAAGTCCCGCACCTCGCTCCTCACCTTCATGGCGTTTATTAAATTCAGGAATCTTTTTTTTCATTTTTCATTTTCAATTTGGCCATTCAATTTCGCAGCACAAATTAGAATAAAAATCTATTTTGTTCACGTCACGGCAAAAAAGAGGCGTTAACAGCACTTAAAGCACTTAACAGCGCTTGAACAAAACGTAGTGGGAGACGTAATACGTATAAGCATTTGTCGCGATTGGTAGAAACCGAATTTGAAACGGCCACACACAAAAATTTCTTAGCAGTTTTTTTTATATGGAGTTTTTCATTTCGCGGCCGTTTTCGTAGCCATGGACAGCGGCCTTTAGAAAAAAGCTTTTACACACCCGATCACCTTCACCAGCTACTGGCGCCAGCTGTGAAGTAACTAGCCATGAAAAAGCAAATTCTTTAACTATTGCCGTTCGGATTCGGCGTTAAACTGTAGGACCCTTTCTCTTGTGCGAAAAATTATAACCACACACGCCAAAAGATTGAGAGAAGCTTGGCCCTGGCCCTCCTGGAGGTGCTGTTGGAGCCAATTTTACTTTTAACAATGCCTTTGGCAGGATTTTTTTTTTTTTTTTTTTTTAATTCTTGCCGATGTTAGGCAGGAGTTAAAATTTTTATTTTTATTTTGCCAGTTTAAGGCAGGATCGCCATGTAGGAGGCGCTTTGAGGTGTTAACCTGGAGTGTTTATTAAGATCTTACTTGCTTTTACGTATATGGGCCAAAGCTTAGATAAGAAGTTTGGCTTTAGAGTAGATCTTTTGGCTTGAAGCTTTTAAGCTTGATTTTTGATAATGAAGCTTTGTTAGTTAAATAGTGAGCTTTGTTCTAACGCATAGTGGCTGCCATAAGTTATCCTACAGTTTACTCCTTCTACCCACTGTGGACGCGTAAGTTGAGCACCTACAGTTAAACATCACCCACCTATACAACACGTTTGTACCTTTAAAAAGTAAACTTATTCGGTCAAGGGGCAACCCATGGTTCAGTGTTGAAATTGAGCGAGCAATCGTATCACGTGATCAAGCGTACAACAAATGGAAGAGGTACAAGACTGACTATCATTATATGTACATACTTTAAGAGATTGAGAAGTAACGTCAACAAAATGATCTTTAGAGCTAAAAGCGAATATTGGTGCAATAAATTTAACAGTGCAATTACGACTAGTCAGTCATGGAAGGAGATAAATGGGCTGGGCATTGGAAAACAACGATCTACAAGCAAATGTGATACCGACGTTAATAAAGTTACCTGCAATCCGTATTTGAACAGTGTACCTGATAGTCTCTGTGATAATAGCTTTAGTTTTGCGTGTGTAAGTCAATGTGATGTCCTTGAAGCTATACTTAAGATCAAATCTAATGCGACAGGACTTCACGACATAAACCCCATATTTTTAAAAATTATTCTGCCCAAAATTCTTAGATATCTTACACATGTAATGAACTCTGCCTTTACTACCTCCACATTTTCTGGAGTGTGGTAAGTAGCAAGCATTATTCCAGTCCCTAAACAGAAATATGAGTACAGGCCGATCTGCCATACCTATCCTAAGTATTTGAATCTCTTCTATCTAGCCAAATAAATAATTACTTGACGTCACACAACTAATTAAACAGAAATAAATCAGGCTTCATAAAAAATCGTAGCTGTAACACTGCCGTACTAAAAGTATAGGAAGACATTCGAAACAAGCTAGACGATGGGCATGCAACATATCTGACGCTGCTCGACTACAGCAAAGCATTTGACACAGTCAATCATAATATATTTTGTACAAAATTGAGCAAACTGTTTAGTTTTTCAAGGACCGCATCAAAATTAATGAGATCTTACTTAACCAACTGGCATCAGGCTGTCGTATCCTCCCTCAGTGTATCGTCTTTCTTATCAATTACACGTGGTGTCCCTCACGGTTCAATTTTAGGTCCATTATTGTTCTCTGTGTATGTGAATGATCTTCCCAATACCCTGACAAAATGTAATGTTGATATGTATGCTGATGATTTCCAATTGAATATAAGTCGTCCGTTATGTAAAATTAATGAATGTGTAGATGTAACTAACTCTGAACTAAAATCCATTGCAGAATGGGCAAGTAAAAATGGGCTCGGATTAAATCCCTTTAAGTTAAAATGCCTTGTAATTTATAAAAAAGCAATTGGTATTAGGACTCTTGATAGCCTATATATTGATGATAAAGAGATAGAGTATGTCGAAAAGGCAAATAATTTAGGAATTATATTTAACCAGAATTTGACGTGGACTGACCATATTAACAAGGCAGTTGGTAAGACATACGGCCTTCTGCGACAACTATACTTGACCCAAAACTCCGACTTCATATAGCTTAAACATATGAAACACCGTCCCTATTCTATGGAGTCGAGCCATTTGGGCAAAGTGATGCCGAAAGTAACCAAAGACTGAAGGTAGTATTTAATGATGTAGCTAGGTTATTTAAAAACAAAAGACGAACTGACAGCATCTCTAACCATTCCTATAAAATTTACAATCTTACCCTTAATGATTTTGCCTTTTATAAATACTAAGGAACTTGTGTATCTCTACGAAAAATTAAATCCCTCGGCCTCTATCAATCGACCTGGCTATCAATCGACCAACAATGTTGTCTGACAAAAATATAAGCTATCCTCTTCAGAAAAGTACATAATGAACTAAATTCAATTAGTAGCGCACCATTATTTCGAGCTAAACTCAACAAACACTACAGTGCAAGATAAACATAAATATAACTACAACAAAATAAAATATTACTAGGTTAAGATTACATAAAAAAAAAATTAATTTATTGTAATTTAAATCAATAACACATAGCGTACGCTGTGGAGCAGGTCGCGTATACCACTTCCTCATACTTGGTTTTCCTCGGGGACCCCCAAAATCTGAAGATATGGGCCAAAAACCGCTTTTTCCTTTTTTACCTCAATCAAATAGATATAACGCGCGCATGGACCGTCTGATTGTTTATAACCTTGTCAATTCCGATAGCGACGAGAGCAATCATATATAATACATTTTAATCAATAGTTTAACTGATTTAACGCGATGGCTGAGAAATGCGGCTTACAGATGTGGCATTTTCAACTTTTTTTTTCGAAATTTCTACTTTGGCGACCACTGGCTTGACTATTTTATTCTATGCGATTTTGCCTTAAAGTTTATTATGAGAGCCCATTTAATTCTCCGTTGAACAACTGTTGTCCCAATTAGTTTGGATACCGTTTGACGAAGTTATTTTATTATTATTATTATTTTTCTGAGTACACCTCGGCGATCTAGTATTTATTATACTCTGTACTAGGGCTGCAAAACTATCGATGTTACTATCGATAGTATCGAGGTTTTCAAAATGGTCCGATGTATCGATGTTAAAAATTGAACATCGATATATCGGATGCTTCACTGCATCGGTGCTGCCAGATTTTTTGGGTCCATTTTTACAATTATTATTAGTTGAAATACGACAAAATTTGATTAATAAGCAAAAAAAAAAAAAAAAAGGACAATTTGGTTAAACGCAGCATTATCAAACCGAAATTTGTGTTCCAAAGTGCAAATAAACGAAATGGCTAGAAGTGGCTAGATCATTTTGAAAAAAAAGCTAACCCGCTCAAAAAGTGGCTAGTCTAGCCATAAAGTGGCTGAGTTGGCAGCCCTCCACTGCATGGTGACGCTTCAAGCTACGCGTAAGTGTTTGTTGAGTTAAAAATGTGTATAATTTTATAAATTCATTTTTTGGTAATAGTTTCTTACAGCAATAATTGGCGGTTCTTCTGAATATATAATAGATAAGTTTTTGTGCACATCAAGTAAGTAAAAACCTTAAAAGCAGCAGTGTATATTATTACAAATCTATTGCGTTTTAGACAAAGTTAACGCTGCTTCTTCTTCTGATTCTGCTTTGTGCGCCGAGGAATCAGCTGATGCCTCGTCCAGCAGTAATCGGAAGCGCAAAGGAAATTCTGATGTTTGGAAACACTTTGAAAAGTGTAAAAATAAAATGATTGCCAAATGTCGTTTATGCGGAAAGGAGTACAAGACATCTGGCAACACATCAAATTTAAGCGATCATTTACGTCGTATACACCCATTATACAATACTGCAGAAGACGTACCTACAATGGCAAAATTTATGAAGCGGTCGGATGCGTACGCCCCCACATCATCCAAGAAACAGATGTTGGATGCTCTTATTTCAGAAATGGTGGCAGAAGACGTGTTACCATTTAGCTTTGTGGAGGGTCTTGGATTTTTTAAGCTTATGCATGTGGTGGATCCAAAATACGTTGTACCAAGCAGGACAACATTGCAACATGTACATGTACAAAATATGTACGAGCAAAAATTGGCTATTTTGAAACAAAAACTTAAAAAATCGAATATTGTTCCATAACAACTGATGGTTGGACATCCCGTGCAAACTGCCATTACCTGACAGTCACGTGCCACTTTATTGAAAATTATGAGTTAAAGACTGCAGTGCTTGCAACACAGCCACTGTCTAACGAGGAAAACCATTGCAGTGAAAATATTGCTACAACATTGAAAAACATATGCGATGAGTTCGAAATTTTTAAAAAAATTGAGACCATAGTAACGGATAACGCAGCTTCAATGAAGAAAGCATGCGAAATATTAAGCAAAAAGCACATTGGTTGCTATGCCCACACTTTAAACTTAATTGTTCAAGAGGCACTGGCATTAAGCGAAGTGAATGCGATTTTGAAATGTGTGAAAAACATTGTTACTTATTTTAAAAACAGCACAATCGCTTATGTCAAATTAAAAAAAGCTCAAAATGTTGCAAAGCCATTAAGCCTGATCCAAGAAGTTCCAACACGTTGGAACAGTGCGTTGCACATGCTAAAGCGAGTGCTCTGTATAAGGGAACACCTTTCAACAGTCCTTTTAAATACTTCAAAGGCACCATCGCCCTTAAACGAGGATCAATTTGATTCCATGAAGGAGATATGCAGCGTATTGGACCATTTTGAAGCAGCTACATTAAACACTTCGTCTGCTAAATCCACCACAGTAAACCTAATTATACCCACGACACTTGGCCTTATGATTAAGCTGGACAGTGCTCTCCCAGGTATGAAAACAACTGTGGGGGTGGAAATTTGCAATTTTCTACAAACTCGTCTAAGGGCAAGACTCGCACCTTATGAAACCCGAACTGGTACACGACTGGCGACTATGCTGGATCCACGCTTCAAAAAGGAGGGATTTCGCGAACAAAGTAATGCAGAACAAGCAGCAAAAATATTAGAGACTGAAGTTGCGTCTGTATTGCAAAATGTGCAAAAAAGCAATATACTATCTACGTATGAAGGACCGCCGATTGAAAAAGAAAACGCTAGTGATCTCTATAGTTTTATGACAACAAAAGTTAAGCAAAAACCAAAGACAATTCGATCGGATGCAATAATTGAGCTGCGTCAATATTTTGAGCAGCAGAATGCATCGCGAGAAGCAGATCCGCTGGAGTATTGGAAGGTAACATTTAAAATATGAATCTTTTTAGCTATAACCATTTTTGAATTTTTTGCAGAGCAATAAAACCCAATTTAGTTCGCTAGCACATTGTGCCTTGAAATATTTGTGCGTTCCAGCTACATCAACTGAGTCTGAGCGAACTTTCAGCAAGGCTGGGGAGATCATTTCTAATAAACGTGCGGCGCTAAAACCAAAAGCTGTCAACGTTCTTGTTTTTATACTCTGTACCAAAGGTACACAGAGTATATTAAGTTTGTGCAAAAGTATGTAACAGGGAGAAGGAATCATTTCCGACCATATAAAGTATATATATTCTTGATCAGCATCAACAGCCGAGTCGATATAGCCATGTCCGTCTGTCCGTCTGTCCGTCCGTCCGTCTGTCTGTATGAACACCTAGATCTCAGAGACTAGAAGAGCTAGAGCAACCAATTTTGAAATGTAGACTCCTATTGTCTGCACGCAGATCAAGTTTATTTCAAATTTTTGCCACGCCCACCCACGCCCCCACAATAGAAAATGTTGAATAACTCCCACAGTTTTTGAGATATCAATCTCAAATTCAAAACGTAGATTTATATTCGCAACATCTATAAGCCCTGATTTTCATCAAGATCGGATAATAAATAGCCGAGTTAAAAAAATGTTGCATACTTTTCGGCTGACCCACCTCAGGCATACAGGAAGGCTATTAAACATTTGTTTCCATGAGTAACGGGTATTTCGAAGTCGGTTAGAGCCGACTTTAACTTACGCTCTCGTTTTAAATATTTAAAATGCTAATATATATTAACTTCCATGTTTCACGATTTCTGGGCAAATATTAAGGGTCTCCGAATACTGTTACCTAGTATAAAGATAAACTAAGCTATAGTGAGTAGCTGTGAGCAGTAAGTGGATATTATTATTTGTTAATGAGTTGAAATTCGCATATAAAAAAAAGAGCAGTGCCTAGCAAGAACCGAACTCATGCAGGCACGCTTGGCAAGCGTTCGGCTCTTGTCGGTGTGAATCGAGGGCCGGCAAAACACACATGCTCATTTTGGCGATTTTCCGATATTGGAAAGTCACATTCCAAATTATTTCGTATTCTATCCTTACAAACCGAGTTTCAACTCAATCGGATGAAAAACAGTTTCTTGCATGCAGAATTTTCCGGCCATTTTCCTCCTGGGCGGATTTTCCAAAATCGGGAAAACACTTGTCGAATTATTTTGAGAACTATGCTTACAAACTAAATTTCAAGTCAATCGGATGAAAAACAAAAATTTTTCCATACAAACTTTTCCGACGCTTTTCCGGCTTTTCCGGTTGGAATTTTCCAAAACCGCGTCTTAGTAAGCACTTTCACCACTAAAGGAAACTCCTGTCCAAATTTCAGCCTTCTATCTCTTACCGTTTGCGCTCTGTGAATCAGTGAATCAGTCAGTCAGTCAGTCAGGACAAACTGTTTTATATGTAGAGTAGATAGATATGTTAGCATACTAAAAAAATACTAGATCGCCGAGGTGTACTCAGAAAAATGCGAATAACGTTATATCTATTTAATTGAGGTAAATAAGGAAAAAAGCGGTTTTTGGCCCATAACTTCAGATTTTGGGGGTCCCCGAGGAAAACCAAGTATGAGGAAGTTTTTTATTGTCCTATCTAAAGTACTTTTGCGACTAGTGTTATAAACTTAACGTTTTATACTTGTAACACTAGGACGTATAAATAAAATATACTACCACCACACCCTTTCAGAATTTTTTGGTCTCGACGCGATCAACTTTTTATACCCTTGTAGAGGATATATTAAATTTGTCGAGATGTTTGTAACGCATAGAAGGAAGCATCTCCGACCACATAAAGTATATATATTCTTCTCCGTCAGTTTTAAAGCTATCATAACCAAACATTGAACCGGCCAGATCGGATGACTATAGCATATAACTGCCATAGGAACTATCGGTCGAAAACGTTGTTTTAGTGAGAAAAACTTTGTTATCTTCAACGCAAACGTCCCCAAACTTCGTATTTATAAGTTTTCTATGCTTTCACATAATTCCACCAAGTGTGATAGGACAACTATATAGTATAGCTGCCATAGAAATTGGGTGTAGAAAATGTATATAGGAGGCCTTGTCAAATATATGTACATTTGACCGAATGTACATATTTGTGTCAGTGGAGGAATCAGGCTACTAATTTATATAAATCATACAAGCTACAAGGGTATAAAAACTTCGGTCGAGCCGAAGTTAGCTTTCCTCTATTTTTGAGTTAAAAAATGTGTCACAGTTGTAGTAGTACAAAGGGTAGTAACCTTAAGCATGTGCAGTATTAGTATTTAAGTTACAGTTAATTAAAATAAGACGTTGTCCAACATTGTAAATATTAGATTAAGAATACGTTTGTCAACACTGTTTTTAATGAGCGCTGCCGCGCGAAGAGGAAAGAGAATAATACAGTGACGAGTCAGTCTTTGTTTGCGCTTCAACCAAGCCGGTCCACACAGTGGACGCAAATGAATGAATATTTTTATGCGTTGCAAGCTTCTGGGCAAAATTAATACACACTTTTGCATGTGTATAATAAATAAATGAACAAATTCTTTTTAAACTGCACCTTAGACATCAAACCGAAGTTCAACCGCTGTCGATTGTACGATCTCTGCAAACCATTCGTAGTTTTAAAAAACTTCCACAATTTAATTATTCTGTTCACAAGAGCCTTATGTTTTATTTATGTATTTGTTTGTGAATTAAGTGTGTGCTTTTTGGTATTTATTTTAGGCATTCATAATAAAGAACTTAGCTCGTGATTTTTTGGTTTTGTGCTATCCTTGCCTCCCAGACTTCGCACTGATAATGGCGCCTCCATAGGTATCGCTGGTAGTGGATCGCTGGATGTGCGTTTGGTTCGTGGCGGTATCTGTGCGTATTTGACATCGCTCGGTTCTGCCAATGGCACTCTCCAAAAGGAAGTATCATACACGTCAAAGCCAGTATCCGCAAGCGACCTAACTGGTGAAAACTCCTCGAAAGTCATATATGCAGGAATGACCTCGTAGAGATTTGCGTTCATATAGCTCTCGCTGCTAGCCGAACTGTCAATGGAGTTTCGCCTCGAAATACAAGAGAATGCTCTGACAAGGAGCGTCAATCATATGCTATTAGAAACGATCTTTAATCACTCACCTATTTGGCTTACTGTGAGAAATCAAATCTTCCTTTCGCTTCAGCCGTTCTGCTGCATTACCGCGCGGCAACACGACAATTTCTCCAGAGCTGCCCTTCGGTCTCATTACTCGCTTGCTTCCTCTAAGCCAAATGGGCTTTTGCTTTAGGATCATAAATACAGATATTATTCCCAGGAACGTGAAGATAACTACGCCAAAGACCAACAGCGATATACCCTTAAAGACAATTATGATTATTCAACCTTTTTTTTTATACAATTGCATTAAAATACCTTGGAGCTAATACTGTGTGGTGCCCAGCTGTTGTAATAGGTGTCCAAGTTGCCACTAACGTGAAGAGACTTACAACTGAAGGGTGAAACCGTGGTCTGCTGCGAATCAACTAGACAGAAAGTGTAAGCCACATTTGGTTCTAAATCAATAACAAATGTCAACAACGGCATTGTAAAATAGCAGCCAACACCGTCCATCATATGGTATTGTTTTGATGTCTGGGAGAACCAAACTAGTCCAAATGTACTGTGGCTATCATCATCCGACTCGACCGTTATTTTAACTGTAAGAGCCCGAAACGCTTGAGGAACAAAGTATATTTCGGGCCACCAGATATTTTGCTTAAACTTTCCAGTACTATTGGTCAGAGTGTCATTCGCTGAGAGACACTCCAGTTCGACGACTTCACTGGGCGGAACTGCAGTAGTCGTCGACAGTGTTGGTACATAAATGGGAGTTGTGCTCGTCTTAATAGTGGAAACAGTTACAGGAGCACTAGTAATATTTGGGTAAACTACTGATGGTTCGATGGTAATTTTTGCATCGCAGAAACGTTCGTCGAATACTGACCAATCCTTATATTCTTCTGGAGACACGCAGGACATATGTGAAGTTGAGGTATGGTATGCAAAAATCCCGTTCATCGCTTGCTGTAGTTGGCAGTCGCAATGCCATATATTATCGTTGGCAGAAATGCGTAGATCTCGCGAGATCTCGCGAATACCAAATATGGTTTTGGAAATTGTAATCAGCTTGTTGTGCGAAATGTCCAAGTATTCCAGGTATTCCATTGCTTTAAGATACAGGTTTAAATGAAAACGAGAGCGTAAGTTAAAGTCGGCTCTAACCGACTTCGACATACCCGTTACTCATGGAAACAAATGTTTAATAGCCTTCCTGTGAGCCTGAGGTGGGACAGCCGAAAAGTATGCAACATTTTTTTTACTCGGCTATTAATCATCATGTTGCAAATATAAATGAACGTTTTAAATTTCAGATCGATATCTTAAAAATTGTGGAAGTTATTCCACATTTTTTATTGTGGAGGCGGGGGTGGGCGTGCCAAAAATTTGAAATAAACTTGATCTGCGTGCAGACAATAGGAGTCTAGCTCTAGCTCTAGCTCTTCTAGTCTCTGAGATCTAGGTGTTCAAACAGACAGACGGACAGACAGACGGACAGACGGACATGGCTATATCGACTCGGCTGTTGATGCTGATCAAGAATTTATATACTTTATATGGTCGGAAATGATTCCTTCTGCCTGTTACATACATTTGCACGACTTTAGTATACCCTTTCACTCTACGAGTAACGGGTATAAAAATACATGTTTCAAGCTAAATGTTAATTTGGTTTCAAATGTGCAATCAGCTGCCCATACACTCTTATGTGAATTTACGAAGCATTACCATTAATGTTAAAATATTAAAACTATTTTAGAAGACAGCTCATGGTGACTAAATATATGATAAAAAATGTGTTCCTGAAGAGGAAAAGCAGAAAAATATGCGATTTTTTATAACTCCGCTGTTTATTATCCGATCTTTATGAATATTTGAGAGATTATAGAAATTTCGAATATAAATATAAGTTTAAAACTTGAGATCGATATCTTAGAAATTGTGGGAGTTATTTAAAATTGTTTATTGTGGGCCTGGAGGGGGTGTTAAAATAATTTGGTGTGGCAAAAATTGAAAATAAACTTGATCTGCCTGCAAGTAAAAGAAATATATGCCCCATACATGTCAAACCTCTATCTCTTACCATCTCTGAGATCTGTGCGTTCATACAGACGGACAGACAGACGGACGGACGGACTACGAACAGACGGACATGGCTATATCGACTGTGCTGTTGATGCTGATCAAGAATATATATACTTTATAGGGTCGGAAATGATTCCTTCTTCCTGTTACTTACTTTTGCACAAACTTAATATACTCTGTGTAACTTTGGTACAGTGTATAAAAATTCACTTTTCACCAGCGGTCATAATATTATAAATATAACCCATTCCCTTAGGATTCCGATGCTGAGGCAGAAAAATAATGACCCAGACGCTAGTTCATTTTAAATGTGCAGTAGGCCTTTTGGAGAAAATACAATAAAAATCAAGCGATTTTTTCCAAAAAATGTTGTACCTGTTGATGAGGTTGGTACTATACACTTGCATTTTATTTACTATCACCACTTATAGCTTATTTTCACCAAAGAAATGAAACTTAATTTCTTGAAATGACAAGAAATGAAGAAAATGATATCACTTCTTCTATACGATTTGACACTTCATTTTGCGTTTCATTTCTATCATTTTCTAAAAATGATAACAAAATAATCAAGAAACAAGTAAGAGCGCTGTAGTCGAGTTTCCCGACTACAAAATATCCTGTTCAATTGAGACACACATACAAACACACATAGAAACACACTCACATACACAAACGCATACACACATATGAGCGCACACAAACACACACACGCGCGCTCACACGCGGCCTGCGCAGGCAGCGCTGTCTGCATGAAGTGGCTGCCTTTCGCCCCCCCCCCCCCCCCCTTCCTTCTAGTTGTTACATACATTTGCACAACTTCATGATCCCCATTCCCATTTTTAATGGGAACAGGGTATAAAAAGTTAAAAAGTCGCGTAATATAAATTAGTCAAAATAAGTTGTGTATTTAGCTTTCTGTTGATAGTTCAGGGCGATGGCAATGCGTTCGTCACGAGAAATTGCGTTCCTGACGGGAATGTCATGCTTTCTTGCTAAATATTTCAAAAAGACCACGTGAGTTTCAAAGCAGCTGTTTTTTACAACGTGTCAAAAAAATTAGGATTTGTCAATGGAAACGGCAAAATTTTAAGAAATGATGCCAATGGAAATGGGCTATTATTTAAATAAAAAAAAAAAAAATTTTTTAAAATGGATGTACCTGCCGCTTGTGTGTCCATTTGTCGTAGTGTTGAACTGTTGTGTTGGGTGAAATGCCTTGGTGATATATGTGTAGATGTGTGTTGAAATTGTTTTGTGTAGAATTTCTTCGTGTTTTATTTGTTTTGTATTGAGTTGGCGAGTGTTGAATTGTTGTGTTAGGTGAAATGACTCTGTGTTATAAAGACGAGTGTTGAAATTGTTTTGTAATGCCTTTGTTATACCCTTGTAAAAGGTATATTAAAATTGTCCAGATGTTTGTAACGTATAGAAGGAAGCATCTCCGACTACACAAAGTATATATATTCTTGATCAGCATGACGAGCTGAGTTGATATAGCCATGTCCGTCTGCCCGCCCGTCTTTTTCTATGCTATCTCCTCCATCAGCTTTAAAGCTATCTTAACCAAACTTAGCACGAAGCCCTTTGGTACAAATACGCTGCACATTTGTCGGAACCGGCCGGATCGGATGACTATAGCATATAGCTGCCATAGAAATAATCGGTCGAAAAGATAGTTTTAGTGAAAAAAACCTTTTCGTCCTCAAAGCGAACGTCCCCAAACCTCGTATTTATAAGTATTCTAAGCTTCTACACAGTTCCACCAAGTTTTATGAAAATCGGCCAACTATATAGTATAGCAGAGATGGGCATGCACACATATCGTCACACTTTTCACACGCATACAAGCACAATTTGCGTGCGCCGCATTCGTGTTCTATAAATAGCTTTCAATGCTTATAGCGTACGTGTGATTTTGTGCAGTCGGCCGCGGCAGAGGTCCTATGCACACGCAGGCAGCGCGCTGCCTCGTGTGCATTAGAACGTCGCGTCGCGCCCATCTCTGTAGTATAGCTGCCATACAAAAGATATCTCTCAAAAAATGTCAGTATGAAAAACTTTTTTGTTTTTAATGCTATCACTCCCAAACTTGTTAGTGATCACTATTATATGCTACCACACAATGCCAAGAATGACACAAATCGGATGACTATAAACTATAGCTGCCATAGGAACTATCGGTCGAAAAGTAGTTCTAGTGAGAAAAACTTTTTTGTTCTCAATGGTAGCGTCTTTATACCTTCCACTTGTGAATATAATCAGTTTCCACACAATTTTGGGGAGTTTAGTCAAAATCGGATGAATATTATCTACCGTATAACAAACTGGCAATCAAATAGTCAAAGTAGAAGCGCCATCTTGTTGCTGAGTTTGGGAAATAACTCAGCAAAGAATGCTCGACGAAAATCATATAATTCCTTAATTTATATAAATTATACATACAAGCTACAAGGGTATATAAACTTCGGTCGAGCCGAAGTTAGGTTTCCTATATTTTTATACTCTGTATCAAAGGTACACAGAGTATATTCAGTTTGTGCAGTATGTAACAGGGAGAATGAATCATTTCCGACTCCGTAAAATATTTTTAATATTTGTAACGCCCCCTCCCGCCTCTGCAATTTGGAAAAAGCGTCATATCTCCTACAGTTTTGATGATAGATGGTTCGTACCTTTCTGATATATCTAGTAATCAAAATTATTTATCGATTTGCTGAAGGAAGGATAATGATCGGATGAACGATACACAATTTATGAGCCGAAAACGGCCAGTTACCACTGAATTGCTGTGTTGAGTAAAATGACTGTGTGTTTTATAGACGTTCATCCGATCTTTGTAGTTTTCCCAGCAAATCTATAAATAATCTTGATTACTAAATATAAGGTTGTCAAAAAAGTCTAGCAGGATTTCCGCAAGCTTGTCTTTGCGGATTGTATTCGTCGCATCGGTTCACGCTAGAGCTTTTTGGAAAGCTCTTTTCACGCGCTAACACGTGTTTGATTTATTGTTGTTTGTTTTTAGTCGTTCGTGAGTTATAGCGTTGCAAACATGGTACAAAATAAAGAGAAAATACGGCATATTTTACAGTACTACTACGATAAAGGCAAAAATGCATCTCATGCAAATTTGTGCAGTTTATGGACCCGATACAGTTTCCATTTCCACCGCACAACGATGGTTTCAACGTTTTCGTTCTGGTGCAGAGGTGATCGAAGATGCGCCACGGTCCGGAAGGCCTGTCGTCGAAAATTGCGATACAATCGCTGAATTGATCGAAAGGGACCGGCATAGTAGCAGCCGTAGCATCGGCCAAGAGCTGGGCATGAGTCATCAGACCGTTATAAACCATTTGAAGAAGCTTGGATTCAAAAAGAAGCTCGATGTATGGGTGCCACACGACTTGACGCAAAAAAACATTTTTGCCCCATCCATACGGGCAAAAATGTTTTTTTATGCGAATCGCTTCTGAATCGCAACAAAATCGACCCGTTTTTGAAGCGGATGGTGACTGGCGATGAAAAGTGGGTCACTTACGACAACGTGAAGCGCAAACGGTCGTGGTCGAAAAGCGGTGAAGCTGCCCAGACGGTGGCCAAGCCTGGATTGACGGCCAGGAAGGTTCTTCTGTGTGTTTGGTGGGATTGGCAGGGAATCATCCACTATGAGCTGCTCCCCTATGGCCAAACGCTCAATTCGGACCTGTACTGCCAACAACTGGACCGCTTGAATGCAGCACTCATGCAGAAGAGGCCATCTTTGATCAACAGAGGCCGAATTGTCTTCCATCAGGACAACGCCAGGCCACACACATCTTTGGTGACGCGCCAGAAGCTCCGGGAGCTCGGATGGGAGGTTCTTTTGCATCCACCGTATAGTCCGGATCTCGCACCAAGTGATTACCACCTATTTCTGTCCATGGCGAACGAGCTTGGTAGTCGGAAGTTGGCCACAAGAGAGTCCTGTAAAAATTGGCTCTCCGAGTTTTTTGCCAATAGGGAAGCGAGCTTCTATAAGAGGGGCATTATGAAGTTGGCATCTCGTTGGGAACTCGTCATCGAAAAAAACGGCGCATATTTGACTTAAATCGCATTATTATAACCAATTTTATGAACAATTGAAAATTCAATAAAAATACCGCAAGACTTTTTTGACAACCTTATATCTTTGAAAGGTACGAACTATCTATCTAAAAAACTGTGCGAGATATGACGTTTTTTCAAATAGAAAATAAACATGATCAGCCTTTGCAGGCTTGCGTATAAGAAGTTTATGTCCAATACATGTGAAACCTTTCTCTCTGACCATCTCTGAGATCTGTGCATTTATACAGACGGACAGACGGACGGACGGACAGAAGGACAGGGCTATAACGACTCAGCTGTTGATGCTGACTAAGAATATATATACTTTATAGGGTCGGAAATGATTCCTTCTCCCTGAGTCTTACTTACTTTTGCATAAACTTAATATACTCTGTGTACCTTTTATAAATAGTACAACGTAAGATAAAGTCGGCCCTCCCCGACTTCGATATACCCGTTACTTAGGGGAAGAAAAGTTTAATAGCCTTCCTGTGTTCCTGAGGGGGGGAAGCCGAAAAGTATGCAACATTTTTGGAACTGCTATTTATTATCTAACCTTTATGAAAATGAGGGATTATAGATATCTATACTTTTAAATCTGTAGGCCCGACTGACTGACTGATTATCAACGCACAGCCAATACCGCTTATACTGGAGAACTAAGATTCGTTTAGTTATGCAGGCGTGAAAGAAAATTTGGAATATTTGACAGCGAAGTGGGTGACAATGCAAAAAAAAAGTTTTCCTAACAGCGCGAGTGGGCAACAACAAAGCAAAGCACTCTCTCACGCTCACTCCCTCTCGCGCTGTTAGAAAAAATTTTTTTTATTATATGTTAATTATATGTATATGTTAATTATACCATGCTCTGTACCCTTACCCTCGCATTTGCTCATGAGTCAAACGCGAGTTATACGTTCATCTCTAAGTTTCTCTCTCTCTCACTAAGATTGCCCCTGTTGAACGGAATGTTGTGGTTATGGGTGGGGGGTCTTAAGTAGCCGTTTTTTGCTCATAACTTGAGTATCGTTCATCCTATCTTTATCATCTTCATCGATCTTCAGCAAATCGATAAATAATATTGATTACTAGATATCTCTAGAAGGTACGGAACATCTATCTACGAAACTGTGGCAGATACATGTTTTTCCAAATTGCGGGGGCTGGAGGGGACGTGGCAGCAATTGAAAATAAACTTGATCTGCCTGCAGGTATAAGAAATATATGTCCCGTATATGTCAAACCTCTATCTCTTCCAATCTCTGAGATGTGTGCGTTCATACAGACAGACGGACATGGCTGTATCGACTCGGCTTTTAATGCTGATTAAGAATATAAATACTTTATAGGGTCGTAAATAATTCCTTCTCCCTGTTACATACTTTTACACAAACTTAATATACTCTGTGTACCTTTGGTACAGAGTATAAAAACAATCGATATATCTTTTCATCCCGCAAAAGTATAACTTCTGAAAAAAACTGTGGCGGTTTACCATTTAATAGATAATATTAAATTCAGATCTCTAACTATCGCATAACATTTAGTATTGTTAGCAATCATGGTATTATCGATATTAATCGAATAATAACCACCACTACTGAAGTCTCGAACACATCACTACGTACGAATAAGAAGATATGAGTGAATGAACGAAACACGCGTGAATATTAATTATTATTAATAAACATATTAATTTGGTAACATTTAACTACTCGACTATCACTACCGAGTAGACACCAAAAAACTATTAAAAATCGTGGAAAATTCCGGTTATAGCCTGACAAAAAAATTGAAATATTTGGAGACTATGAAAAAAAATGTTTGCCCACTTCAGAAATAATTACCCATATATTGTCATATATCCTATACACGTCCTATACAGGATCCCATACATTTATTATAATCCAACAGCATAGCCATAAAACGTGCCTGGTAACCATAGAATGCATAAACCCAGACACATCAAAATCTGTAATAAGATAACTGAAACTGAAATTTAAATATATTTGGTAACAATAACAATACAAGCACCACAATCGTTATTCCCACAAAGATCAAATTGCTGACGCAGCTCAAATGGCATACGACATAATTCCGACGAAATAATTTCGCCCAGTACATTTGGAATCGAAATTATGTCGTTTTCGATCGATATTATGTTGTTTTGAAACTAAATTATTTCGACAAAACAAAACGACATTATTTCGCTCGAAATTGTGTCGTTTTAAAACGACATTGTTCCGACAAAACAAAACGACATTATTTCGCTCGAAATAATGTCGTTTCAAAACGACATTGTTCCGACAGACAAAAATGACATTATTTCGCTCGAAATTATGTTTTTTTGGAACGACATTATTCCGACAAAACAAAACGACATTATTTCGACTAAAAACTCTAATTGGAACGTCGAAACTATTTCGTTCTAAAACGACACAATTTCGATCGACCAATTACAAAATTTAAAGACGCTGTCATGAAAATCAAAATAAATTTTATATTAAAAGAAAGTGTTTTTGTCTCGCACTAATGCACTGAATGATCGCTTCAATAAACAAGATCTATTTACCTGGGTCGATAACGATGATGATGTTGAGGAACTAACAAATTTGGAGGATATGGCGTGGTTAAGCATATCAGCATCATCCCTGACCTCGACTCATTCAAATTTAAGTGCTCTTACTGAGTCTTCATATGTTCATGAAAACCCATTCAACATGTGTTTCGTGAACCCAAAATCTGTCCTTTTGAGGCCTTGCTATCACATTAACGAGTGCGAATCGTGTTGGGATATAGTTGAGAAAAATCTTTTGAAAAACGAAAATTCCAGGCGTTTTGCTGAATTCGATGGCGAATTTCATGAAGAACAAAAAGCAAAGTGTCCGATTTGCAATCAAATTTTAAACGAAGCTATAAAAAATGTTAGTATTTATACATAGTAAACATTACAATTGGTTACAAGCTTTTGAAATAGAGAAGATAGCAAACTTTCCATATATATTTTTGGTCGCTGAATTCATATCAATTGTCCGAATTCTGTCAAAATTATGTCGTCGGAATTATGTCGTCACCCCGCTCAAATTAGGTCTGATGGAGTCCGCTCTCAAATTATGAAATGAGAAAAGAGAGAAAGCTTTTTGAACTTTATTCTCAAAAATAGAGGAAAGCTAACTTCGGCTCGACCGAAGTTAATATACACTTGTAGCTTGTATAATTTATATAAATTAAGATTTTAAATGATTTTCGTCGAACATTCTTAGCTGAGGTATTTCCCAAACTCAGCAATAGATTGCGCCACTACTTTGACCATTTGCTTGCTATATATATGCTATTATAAGGCAGCTATACGATATATTCATCAGATTTTGACCAAACTTCACAAAATTGTGTGGAAACCGATAATATTCATAACTGGAAAGTATGAAGACGCTACAATTGAAAACAAAATAGTTTTTCTAACTAAAACTACTTTATCGACCGATGGTTGCTATGGCAGTCGAGGCGTGAAGAAAAGCTACACAAACGTTATGGGTTGAAAATCCCGGTCGAAACGTGTTGAAATTCTACGTTTTCGTGTAGGCTTTGCATATTTTTATACTCTGTACCGAAGGTACATAGAGTATATTAAGTTTGTGCAAAAGTATGTAACAGGGAGAAGGAATCGTTTCCGACCCTATAAAGTATATATATTCTCCGTCTGTCTGTCTGTCCGTCCGTATGAACGAAGAGATCTCAGAGATGGTAAGAGATAGAGGTTTGACATGTATGGGACATATATTTCTTATACTTGCTGGCAGATCAATTTTATTTTCAATTTTTTCCACGCCCCCTCCCGCCCCCGCAATTTGGAAAAATCTTCATATCTACAGTTTTGGAGATAGATCGTTCGTTCCTTCTAGAGATACCTTGTAAACAAAATTATTTATCGATTTGCTGAAGGAATGATAAAGATCGGATGAACGATACTCAAGTTATGGGTATGCAAGTGTAAGGGTACAGAGTATGTTATAGTCGGGCTTGACCGACTTTCTTTCTTGTTTTCTCTGTGTACTATGACTGCCTCAAATCCCAGCAGCTAAAGCGTCAGAACTGCACTCGACGGTCTCGGTGTGCCAAATACAGTAACAAAAGAGTGTACCCCATTCTTTTTTTGGTTGTAGCGATTTTAAAAATGAAGTCAAAAAACTTACGCCCTTCTGTTTGATTTAAGCTACCTGAAGTGTACTATACAAATTGTACAAATTTTTTGAATCTAGTACTGCCTGAATTTAATTCTTGTACATATACTTGACTGTTAATGTAAGGTCTATGTTATGTCAGGTAGTCTTTTAATAATACAGGTTTACAAGCTTTTGAAACCAGAGAAGTTAGCAAACTTCATATAAGTATTTTTGGTCGCTGGATTCAAATCAATTGTCTGTTTTCTCTCAGCACTTCAGGTTTACGAGATATTTGCATAATCCTGTGTTGAATGTGGTAGGTTTAGATTTGTAGGTCCTGTGACCACATTAATCAACCTTTTCCAACCAAATTTGTTTTAATGTAATCTGCATTGAACAACTTTACAGTCTACGGTTAAGAAACGTAGTCTTAAATTTCAGCAATATCTTTTTTTCACTGTCATCCAAAGATACTTATTTACCTTGGAAAATGTAGTCTGGCAGGAACATGATATTCGAATGCGATAGAATTAGATTCTCGACCATGGTCAACTTGCTAAAGCAATCGTCAAGTAGTTGGTCACTAAAGTTGTTGTGACTGAAGTCGGCATGCGAAAGTATCCCGAGTATTCGATCGCTTGCAGTCACATTGCGGACACAATTGATTCCCACTTGCAGCGTCAAGTACTCAATTTGAAACTTAACATTGTCCAAAAAGGCGGGGTATATGCAGCGTATGGATTCATCATGTTGCATTATAGAAAAGCCAATTAAATCTCCAGAGACGTTTGTAAAAAACCCTCTGTCGAGCTCTTCGAGTCGTAAGTCTTCAAGGGTGATGTGGGTAAAGATGCCTCCGCCAAATGCGCCATTTTCTACGCCTATAACATTTGATATGGCTATATAGATATTTTTAACCTTGGCACTGTATGTGGATAGAAAGCCAACGGGAATCGTAGCATTCTCAAATTCATAGTTGTATAACCGAAGTTCTTCAATAATGTCGCAGGATCTGGTCTGAATAAGGGAGAAATACGTGTGAGCTTTAATTTATTCGTCTTGTCTTACCGAGAACTTACATAGTTCGATTTCGACATGGCATACTCAATGTCTCTCACGATGCCATTTTGCCGACCATTGAAACAAGTAAAGCGACATTGCACTTGCAGACAATTTGACAGGACTGCGTTAGGAGCCACACTAACTCCTAGATAGGAACTGTCGTAAAAATAAAGAGCGATATTAACTGAAGTTTCGCAGCTTTTAGATTTAACGGTATGTGATAATGATTGTGATAATCGCATTGATAAGAGTAAATCGGTAATCAATGCTCGCGCCTACTACCGAATTACTCACATGGTGACAAGTACAGGGTGGCGTCATCCGGCGCAGAAGTACTAATACGTTGTGATTCCCTATAACTTTGACAATTAAGAAATAAATTTAACGTAAACACAACATAAATTTGGCATCCCTTAAAAATGTCAGCTAAAACATCATATAATTGCTTTGCGCCGGATTTATTTTCTTTTGCGCCACCCGTTACTTGAATTTGTCACGGACAACTACATGCAAATACCAAAATCAATAATCAGAAGTTGTTGTCTATAGAAAAATGTGTGTACATTGTGTAAATAAGCAAGTAAATTTGCCCGCTTGTATACCTTATGTTGCGTAGAGCAGCCTTAAGCAATGAAACAGTTTCTTGTAAGTTATATCCAGATAAATTGGCAATGCTTTTATTCCAGGTACCGTTTTCCTGTAGGCTTACCGACAAGCCAACATAGTTAAGAAACAAATAGAATATGAACACTGATCGGGATGGTAGGAAGACCATTATTGCTAGTTTAGTGACAAAAAAGACGACGATTGTGAAACTGAAGGTTTAGAACGAATACTAAATGAACAGTAGAGTTGAGTCTATATTCCATTAATTGGAGTTGCGCCACACCACCGATTATACATATACATATATTTAAGTAGATTTGAGTAAAGTACAGCAAATATGTCGCACCGAACGCGCAGAGAACTGATAGCCAACTAGCCAACAACCAAAGCAGCGGAGTATAGATATTAATTCTAGGCAGGTAGATTAATGGCAAATCGTACAATGGTCTTCAGATTTGAGATACTGAAATAAAAGCATGTACTGTTGAACTTCCCTAGCTTGTATCATTAATAAAAGCGTTAATATATTCATTGTTGTTTGTTGGGATCTTGATTTTGACATCATGCAATCTTTTAGGCTGGAGATTATATTTATCAGCTGAACCTTCTCTCTTAGGGCCGTTTTCTCATGTTCCTGTTTTTGCAAATCCTGGTGGATTTAGTAAATTTGCATGGCAAGACGGTCCTGCCCGACTTCGAAATACCCGTTACTCAGGGGATGAAATGTTTAAAAGCCTTCCTGTGTAGGGTTTTCAATATTTTATCGATATTTTTGTTGGACGATAAGGGTTATTCCTATATGATATTTTTTGTGCCGATATAGGCGACAATCGATTTTTTTATAAACGGTATATCAGAATATCACTATGGTTATGCTCCTGCACATGTCATCGACTGTCGATTTTTTTCCCGCACAAAGCGTATAGAAAAAACGAAATTTACCGAAAGTTCTAAAAAAATTTCAGCCAGAAACCATGGGTCTAAAATGAATTCCTCCATTCAACTTGATAAATACCAGCTACGGTGTTTAGCCATTGGTTGTCTTCACCAATACCCTTTTTATCTTCGTAGAAGTGCGATTTCTAAGCAGAATAAATAAAAATTTTTTTTCCAGCCCCGTTGGAAATGACAAAATCACATGTCCTTAATATTTGAGGTAATATTTGTCAGAAAATAACACTTTTTGCCCGGCACATTGAATAGAGGTACCAAAACAAACTTTAACAGCGGCCCCTGCTGTTCTTTGGTTGTGAGAGGAAAGAAACTCATTTTTGATGTGAAACATCTTTAGTTTCGGTACGGAAGATTTCAGTAGGAGTAAAATTTGATTTCAGCGTCACATGATGCTGACGTCATTCATATATTGTTTTGTTGTTTTCTGAAGTGTCACACACAAACACAAGATGGTCAGAAAATAACACTTTTTGCCCGGCACATTGAATAGAGGTACCAAAACAAACTTTAACAGCGGCCCCTGCTGTTCTTTGGTTGTGAGAGGAAAGAAACTCATTTTTGATGTGAAACATCTTTAGTTTCGGTACGGAAGATTTCAGTAGGAGTAAAATTTGATTTCAGCGTCACATGATGCTGACGTCATTCATATATTGTTTTGTTGTTTTCTGAAGTGTCACACACAAACACAAGATGGTTGTGTGGATGGGTGGGGGTTAAGAGGAAAAAAGAGGGGTGGGTGGGGAATGGGTGGGAGGTGGTTGGGAAAAGTGTAGGAACTGTGAGGGAACAGAGTGGGAAGAATTTCGGAACAGTGTGGGAAAAGTGTGCGAACAGTGTAGGAACAGAGTGGGAAGAGTGTGGGAAGAGTGTGGGAACAGTGTGGGAACAGAGTGGAAAGAGTTTGGGAGGAGTGTTAGAAGAGTGTGGGAACATTGTGGAGAGAGTGTGGGAACAGTGTGGGAACAGAGTGGGAAGAGTGTCGGAACAGTGTGGGATCAGAGTGGGAAGAGTTTGGGAAAAGTGTGGGAACAGAGTGGAAAGAACGTGGGAACAGTATGGGAAGAGTGTATGAGGAGTGTGGGAACAGTGTGGGAAGAGTGTGGGAGGAGTGTTAGAAGAGTGTGGGAACAAAGTGGAACAGTGTGGGAAGAGTATGGGAAGAATGTGGAAAGAGTGTGGGAACAGTCAAATTTGATTTCAGCGTCACGTGACGCTGACGTCATTCATATATTGTTTTGTTGTTTTCTGAAGTGTCACACACAAACACAAGATGGTTGTTTGGGTGGATGGGGGTTAAGAGGGAAAAAGAAGGGTGTGTGAAGAATGGGTGGGAAGTGGGTGGGAATAATGTGGGGAGAGTGTGGGAACAGTGTGGGAGGAGTGTTAGAAGAGTGTGGTAACAAAGTGAAAGAATGTGGGAACAGTGTGGGAAGAGTGTGGGAACACTGTGGGAAAAGTATGGGAACAGTTTGGGAAGAATGTGGAAGGAGTGTTAGATGAGTGTGGGAACAAAGTGGGAAGAGTGTGGGGACAGTGTGGGCTGTGAACAAAAGTATAAATACATACGTTAAAAAAAAAATTTTATGAGCCTGTCGAAGATAATCTAATAATTTTACACAATAAACTAATAACGACTCCGACACGGTGGGGGAATTTTATTTGCTCGTCCGGCCAGCTATGCCCCTATTCACAGCCAATTGTAGTCAGAGACGTTATTAGAGCTAACAAAAACTTTAATAATATAGAGATCGAGAAGACGGAGAGAGAGAAAAAACCAAAACCTATAGTTATAGGAACAAAGGAAAACAAGTGAGAAAGTCGGTCAAGCCCGGCTATAACATACTCCGTACCAGTTCATTTGCTCTCAACTATAATATTATTATACATCCAAGGAGTCACGCGGTTATCGCGCAATATTTATACCCTTCCAAAGGGTATTATAGTTTTGCCCTGAAACTTGCAACGCATAGAAATATTAATTTCCGACCCCATAAACTGTATATATTCTTGATCAGGGCGACGAGCTGAGTCGATTGAGCTTTGTCCGTCCGTCTGTCCGTCCGTCCGTCTGCCCGTCTGTTTCTACGCAGTCTCTCAGTTTTAATGCTATCGAGCTGAAATTTTGCACTGAGTCTTCTTTTAATGCACGCTGCTGGTATGTCGGAACGGACTGGATCGGATAACTATATCTTATAGCTGACATAGGAACCATCGGTCGAAAAATGGGTCTTAGTGAGAAAAACTTTTTTGTTTTCAATTTTATCTTTCTTAAGCTCGGCGAATGTTAATTTTATATGTTTTCAAAAAGATTCGCGAAATTTGGTAGAAATCAGATGTTTTTCTGTCGGAAAATGGGTCTTAGTTACAAAAATTTTTCATTTTTATACCCGTTACTCGTAGAGTAAAAGGGTATACTAAAGTCGTGCAAATGTATGTAACAACCAGAAGGAATCATTTCCGACCATATAAAATATATATATATTCTTGATCAGCATCATCAGCCGAGTCGATATAGCCATGTCCGTCTGTCCGTCTGTCCGTCCGTCCGTCTGTCTGTATGAACACCTAGATCTCAGAGACTAGAAGAGCTGGAGCAACCAAATTTGATATGTAGACTCCTATTGTCTGCACGCAGATCAAGTTTATTTCAAATTTTTGCAACGCCCACCCCCGCCCCCACAATAAAAAATGTTGAATAACTCCCACAATTTTTAAGATATCGATCTCAAATTCAAAACGTACATTTATATTCGCAACATCTATAAGCCCTCCAATTTTCATCAAGATCGGATGATAAATAGCCGAGTAAAAAATGTTGCATACTTCTCGGCTGTCCCACCTCAGGCTCACAGGAAGGCTATTCAGAGGTAGGTTTAACAATGTTCAGTTAAACACTAATTAAAAATTAATCCAAATTAAAATCCAGCTAATAGCAAACTCTGACCCGGTGGGACTTATTTATTGGCCAATACCAGCTATGGTCCAACTCACAGCATAAGTGGTCAGAGTGCGCACTAGCCGTGGAATGAATGTTTTAGTTGAGGAATGACATTAAAGAGTTCTTAACGTCTATAATAGAGCCATCTATAGAAAATAGGTGATAGTACTCGTTGTAAGCAAGGCACAGGCAACGGAAGGGGTCTCGATGAGCATAGTTCTTCAGGCGAGGCGGAAGGTAGAGTGCTGTGTAGTGTCGAGATGCTCTAAGTGGCACTGACAAATTAATTAGAGATAAAAGAGCAATGGAGTCAATCTCGCCAGCCAAAAGCTTGTGGATGAAAATAACAGAATGACAGATTCTTCTGGAATTAAGTGACGGGAGGTCAATTAGGCGCAATCTCTGTTCATAGGGGGGTAGATGGATGGTGGTGTCCCGTGGTTTAGGCCACGAAGGGCAAAAATCAGAAACTGTTTCTGAACTGATTCGATTTGATCCTGGTAAGTCAGGTAATGCGGTGACCAGAGGCATGAACAATATTCCAGATTTGGTCGGACCAGTGATGAGTAAAGGAGTTTGGTGGTGTAGGGATCATTAAATTCCTTTGACCATCTCTTGATAAATCCAAGGACGCTTTTTGCCTTGTTGCAAATCACGGAAATATGTCTGTTAAAACTCAGATTGGCTATTAAACATTTGTTTCCATGAGTAACGGGTATATCGAAGTCGGTTAGAGCCGACTTTAACTTACGCTCTCGTTATGTAAGCGTTCATAAACTGTGACGTTTGCATTTGCAAGGGTATAAAATTTTGGGCACAGACGAAGTTAGCGTGGCTTTCTCATTTTATTATTCGCTCATCTCTAAGTTTCTCTCTCTCTCTCCAAAAAATTGTGTTTGTTTGAATACAGCGGTGGTTGGCGTGAATGGCGAGGGCGGTGGGGGGTGCCGGATAACTTTTTTTTGCGCATAACTTGTGTATCGTTCATCCGATCTTTATCATTCCTTCAGCAAATCGATAAATAATTTTGACAACTATATATCTCTAGAAATTGCGGGGGCGGGAGGGGGTGCGGCAAAAATTGAAAATAAACTTGATCTGCCTGCAAGTATAAGAAAAATATGTCCCATACATGTCAAACCTCTATCTCTTACCATCTCTGATATCTCTTCGTTCATACGGACAGACAGACAGACGGACATGGCTGTTACATACTTTTGCACAAACTTATTATACTCTATGTACCTCCGGTACAAAGTATAAAAATAAGATAATATAATAAATTAAAATAAAACAGAGATAGAGAGAAAAAGAGAAAACTATCTAAGTAAGCTTTAAAAATAAAAAATAGAGGAAAGCTAACTTCGGCTCGACCGAGGTTTTTATACCCTTGTAGCTTGTATGATTTATATGAATTAGTAGACACAAATATGTACATTCGGCCAAATGTACACATTTTTGACAAGGCCTCCTATATATATTTTCTACGCCCAATTTCTATGCCAGCTATACTATATAGTTGTCCTATCAAGCTTGGTGGAATTATGTGAAAGCATAGAAATCTTATAAATAAGAGGTTTGTGAACGTTTGCGTTGAAGACAAAAAAGTTTTTATCACTAAAACCACATTTTCGGCCGATTGTTCCTATGGCAGCTATATGCTTTAGTCATCCGATCTGGCCGGTTCCGACAAATGCGCAGCGTATTTGTACCAAAAGACTTCGTGCAAAGTTTGGTTAATATAGCTTTAAAACTGACGGAGGAGATAGCATATAGCTGTATACATATAGCTATATCAACTCAGCTCGTCATGCTGATCAAGAATTTATATACTTTATTTGGTCGGAGATGCTTCCTTCTATGCGTTACAAACATCTCGACAATTTTAATATTCCCTCTACAAGGGTATAAAAATGTATACGTAAAACTTAAAACTAAGTAATCGGAAAAAAAAATGGGGGAGGATTTTTTAGCCAGTCCGGCAAGCTATGCCCCTACTCACAGCTGGGAGTGGTCAGAGATTTCCCCGGAGATAATTATAGAGAGACGTTTTTAGAGAGAAGAGAGAGAGTTCTGTTGAGAGCAGGTGATTGAGATCATTGTAATTCTTACATAAGACCCGAAAACGATTATGCTGGGCATAATCAGTTGTGCATCTAGGCAAGATAAAAGGTAAATAGTTTCTAGTTGGCCTAGAAGGAACGGAAAAGTTAAGGCGATTGATTGATCATTGATATAGTGCACATCCTCGTTGCTCGATCCGCTTTTGCTCGGCCGTCTGCAGGGGGCTATTGCGGCTGCACTATCCTGTGTCCTCTGAACTGGGAGCTGGTATTTTTGATCGTGTTCCACTGTCTCGATTGAGAACCGGCAGCTGTTCAATGATATTCCTCTTGGTCTGGTAGCTGCGATCGATCACATAGTTGAGGCGAATCAAATCGAACTGATTGAGGGGACTGGAGGCGCATAGGAGCATTTGAATGCTGGTCAAATAGATCTTAAACACCTCGTTGGTGGTCTGTGGTGACAGAGTA
This sequence comes from Lordiphosa magnipectinata, assembly GCA_037044535.1. Taxonomy (NCBI): domain Eukaryota; kingdom Metazoa; phylum Arthropoda; class Insecta; order Diptera; family Drosophilidae; genus Lordiphosa; species Lordiphosa magnipectinata. The sequence continues at coordinate 94,715 of JBAMBO010004658.1, forward strand.
CCCACACAGGAGCCAGACCAGACCGGGCTCCGGTCCGCCGATGTTCTCTGGCGGGTGGCCGATATTTTCTTATCCGCCACACCTCGTTCTTCACTTTCAGAGCATTTAATAAATTCAGCTTGTCCGCTCTAGAAAATGCTATAAGGCGACTCTTTCTGCCAGAATATTTTTTTGCTGAGCTTATTCTCAATTTGTGCCTCCTCTTGGCTCTATGAAATTAGACCGCGTGAATTAAGACCGCGGTGCATTTTGTATGGCGGTCTAATTTCATTCTGCAAAATGAATTTCATCCGCGAACATCAAATGAAATTAGACCGCCATCACAAAATGAAGTAAGACCGAGCGGTCTAACTTCATTTTGCAAAATGAATTTAGACCGCCATCACAAAATGAAATTAGACAATTAAAGTTAGAACCTGGTGGCTTCGTATATACTATCCTAGGCCTTACATGTAACTACTCTCAAAAGGAAAATAAGATACGAGCAAAAACACAAAAGTTATTAAACAATTGTCTCAATTGAACAGGGTATTTTGTAGTCGGGAAACTCGAGTACAGCGCTCTTACTTGTTTTTATATGTCACAGCGAAAAAGAGGCGTTAACAGCACTTAAAACTACGTTATTTGTATACTCTGTATCAAAGGAACATAAAGTATATTAAGTTTGTGCAAAAGCATGTGAAAGGGAATATTTTTTTTTTTTTTATTTTTATTATTATTATTTAATTTGTTTCTAATTTTTGTGTCACCTTATATAAATTTGGCACCTTAAATTAGATTGTGTAGATAACTTATCTTTTTCTGTAAGTTTGATTTCAGGTGTAATGTGTCTGATTATGGGCGAGTTGTTTTGTGATGATATAAATTATGTTCAGTGTATTGATGGCGTCGAGTTTATTGAATGGGAGGTAGTTGCCAAGTTAGTATATTTGTCTGTTAGGAAGTTCCCTAGGGAAAAGTTTTTTGAGGCGTCGTTTTAGTCTACTTCCTGCTTTCTTTCGTCTGCACAGGAACCTTCTGGATAGTGTGTTGGGGTGACTTCTTAGTCTCTCCACGTAATCACCTGCCTGTTTATTGATTACCTCACCAATCTTGGGCACACTGAGGTCACTCTCCAAATGTCTTGTGCACATATACCAGGGTGCTCCCAATAGTCTACGCAGACACCTTGACTGAAGGACACAGAGCTTTCTCAGATGGGATTTCGCAGCTATTCCATATTCTTAGATCCCATATCGTCAGGCAGGTGCTATGATTTCTTTGTATATATGCACCTTATTTCGGAGTGAGAGCTTGTTTCTGCTAAAGAGAAGCCATCCCACTTTCTTTACTCTGCCATAATGCCGATTGTAAGGCGCTTGTCCAGATATATTCCCAAGTATTTATGTCCAGGTAAGTGACGTAATAGCTGATTGTCGAGGAATACGCCTGGACACTCTTCATGACGAAGTGTATATGTTACACTGACACATTTAGCTAGGTTAAGCTCAATGTTCCATCGATTCGCCCATATGCTGAATCGATACAAATATTGTTGAACGACATCAGTGGCATTATAGATACATGAGTCTTGGGGGTCCTCAATGGGTATTGTTCTTCCGGTAGGCATATCACAAGTGTAGAGAGATTAGAGGGTTGGTGGACTCTTTAATGAGGCACACCAGCGCGTATTACCCTGACGCTGGAAACAGCCCCTTTCAATACTACCGAGAAAGCCCTGTCCGATAGAAAGCTTCTCACAAGGGTGTATAGTTGAGGTGGTAAGATGTCTTAAACCTTACATAATAGTCCAGCATGCCACACTCTATCAAAAGCCAGCCTTATATCCAGGTCCATGGAACAGCAGCTCGACTCCTTAATTGGATCCCAAAATTACTCCATCAAAGTGAGATATAATGGCATAGTAGCAGTCTATACTGAAGACTCCAACTTATGACAGGGAGAAGGAATCAACTCCGACCCTATAACGTATATATATTCTTCATCAGCATCAACAGCCGAGTCGATATAGCCATGTCCGTCCGTCTTTCCGTCTGTTCGTCCGTATGAACGAAGAGATCTTAGAGATGGTTAAAGATAGGGGTTTGACTTGTATGGGACATACACTTTTATACTTGCAGGCAAATCAAGTTTATTTTCAATTATTGTCGCCCCACTGCCGCCCCGCAATTTTGAAAAACCATCATATCTTACCCAGTTTCGTAGATACATATACATAGATGTTTCTTACCTTCTAGAGATATTTAGTAATCAATATTAGTGATGTTGCTGCTATGATGCCCATATTTTCTGGAGAACATTCCTGTTGAGCTTCCGTATTGTATATCTGCTCGATATTGCACGAGCTGAGTCAGAAGTTGTTGCCACATCCATTAAAGCTGCCAAGACTGTCATTAAGTTGGGACAACATCGTGAAGATGCCGCATCCTGTATAGTGGCCGCCAAGTCTGTCGCTGAGTTGAGGCAGACCCCTGATGACGCCGCATCTTCTATAGTGGCCGCCAAGCCTGCTGCCGTATTGTCACTTGAATGGATGCGTATTGCCGTTAAACATGAATGGAACATGAACACGTTAAATTCGTATGGAATCGTAGAGTCGTTGAACCCGTCAAACCCATATAGGACCCGTATTGCCATTACTGAATGGTACGTATTACCATTTAACTTGAATGGATACGTATTGCCATTTAACCTGTATCGATACGAATTTCCGTTAAACCTGAATGAATACGTGGAGACGATAAACCCGTATGGAACCTTAATCCCATTAAAAACCGGGATTTGTTGTCCCTCCAGCTGCAATTGGGGCAGTCCGCTGCACATGGTTCGCAAGGCAAACGGGGCATGGAAACCTTGTGGTAATTTTAGAGCACTTAATGTGAAAACAGTGCCCGATCGCTACCCATTACCTTTTATACATGACGTCACAAATATTTTGTACAACAAAAGCATATTTTCGGTCATCGGTCAATTTCGGGCACACCCCACGGGATAATTAATTCTGGATACGCCAGCCAGCCGTTAAACCTGAATGGATTCTTATTGCTATTGCCCCATAGGCTCAAGCCGTGGATGTATTGCTGTGGAGGAACTATTGAATCCTGTTGAGATCGAGGTCGATCTGATTGTAAGGTTGGCCGAATGTAAGTAATCAAATTCCTTTGTTCTTTTATTTTATTTATGTAATCATTTTCGTGCACGTCTGTGCGGTTGAGCTCAACATTTTAAACTGAACTTAAATCTAATGTTAACCAATCCAGGAAATCTCGTTGACTGCGACTGCGACAGCGACCGCGAGAGCAGCCAAAGGATGCCTCGGCCTTTTCTTGGAATTCCCAGAAGCCTTAGCGGCAGCGGTGACGGCTGAACCCTACCTCGGCGCCATCATTTTTTGGTCCATTCCAGGAAGTGAAGATGCAACGGTATCGGCTGAACTCCAACTCTTAGACTGCGCTGGTCTGTTTCAAGAATTATGCGCTGCCGGTCGAGCCCTAGGCCTATTCTTAGAAGTCAACGTGATGACTTGTATTCTTTGGAATTTTGAACACCATTGTGACAAGGAGATACTTAGAGGGAGACGGACATAATCAAAAAATAACTCAAAGAGCCAAAATGATAGCGAACAGCTGACAAGAACCCATGTGAAAAGTTGTCGACGCATTTTTTTCCTTGCCGTCATGTACAAATCAGGGGTGGGGTAAATCCCAAGTCGCTTGACCAGTCCGCTATGCCGAAATACCGAAAAATTAAATCCGAAGATTTAGTAAAACCAAACCGTTGATTGTTCCGTACATGAACTCCTTTCCTTGGTAAAAACCGTAATGTCAGCCGTTGGAGAAGGAAATGATCCAGTCGGAAACCGGACAGATTACTTGGGAGAGGTGCTTCCGGGTACTTCAAGCCAGAGTTCCCCAGCCACAGCCCCTGGGGGCCGAGCATACTAGCCAATTCACACCGAATGCTTGCCGAAGTCATCACTGTGAGTTAGAGAGAGACACCGTCACATTTTTACGCTCGTCTGGAGAGAGCTCTCTTGCTCACCAACACAAGCAACACTTATTTGTCCTTCCCATTTGGCCGGCACTGCGCTAGAGCCGGCATTTCGACGACGAGTGTAGATGACGCCAAGACAAATGGCGCCGATCAAAACTCTGATGAAATACATGCAAATGTGTAGTTGCAGATAAAGAACATAGCCACCGATATTAAGTCGTGCGGAACGTCATGCGTGAGCGAGAGAAGGATGTTCCCGTGGGAACCTAAAAGAACTCGAATTCTCTGTTGCTCAGTTAAAGCAGATAATAAAATCAGCCCCTGGTGGCCAACGCGTTCTACCGAGTGACGTTGCTGCATTGACGCTCGTACGAGCGTACGGACGACTTGCGTCAGAAACTGCTGCCTTAAATTGCCCGCAGCCAGTATAGTTTCCGTCAAATCTGCCGCTAAACCTGCTGGGCAGTCCCGTGTTGAATCTGCAGCCGAAATACGTTACATCAATTGCCGCCGTTTTGGTCTTATCGCCGGAGAGAACCAAAGATACCCCTCAACGGCTGCTATAAGGTCGGGCGCGTGTTACTGAACGACGGCGTACACAGCTACCGTACAGATATTAGAAAGAACCAGGCGCAAACCGTGGATGTATGGCTACGTATGCTATGCTGGCTATGTATGGTACAAAAACTAAAACTATATCCTGTTGAGATCGAGGTCGATCTAATATTCAGATTGGCAGAATGTAGACTTTAGGCAATTGTTTGAAAATAACCGCCAAGATGTAAATATGTACAACTATATATCGATAGTAGGCATGTTTTAGTGAACGATTTTTCTATTTCGACTTGCTCCAGCCACACAATCTGTGAGGTTGGGAAAAAAAATGCGTGAGCCAAATATTTTAGGGGTGGGGTGGGGGGAAGTGATCCCGCATCAAGGTCAAAGTTTTTCGAAAAATTATCGAAAATTGATATATAAGGTCATAGCTGCCCAGGGGTTGCTTCTAGAGGCGTCAAATCTACTAGTGACCCCCATTGTTTTTCCCCCTGCAACATTTTTTTCCTTGACGCCTACCCCCATCTCTCCTCCCTATGGCGGTCCCCATACAAAAAGGACATTTTTATAAAATTCGACCCCACATCTTTAAAACTCTTCCTAGAAGGATAATATGTATAACCAACTCCCATTATTTTTTTCCCATCAATTTTTTATCATCAATTTTGTATGGGAGCCTTCCTAAGGAGTAGAGACAGGGGGTGGGTGCCAAGAACAAAAATGTTGGGAAGTGAAAAATAATGCTCACGCATTTTTTTACCCAACCTCGCAGATTGAGAGGCTGGAGCAAAGTGAAATCCCTTGGCTTAAAATCTCCATACATCACTAAAACATGCCTAATCGATAATGTTAAAGGTATTTTTAGAAATCGAATCACGGTCACACTCCGTAGAGACACTGTACAAAATGGAAGCCGATGTGCAGGTGGAACTGAAAACCGTTTAATTTGAAAATAAAAAAAAACCCAAAAAGCGCTCGCTTACAAATTGTAAGTTTGTTCTTACCAAATCGCAGGGTTAAATACTTTTAAACCAAATACAAATGAGGAGCTCTGCTGTAAAAGAAACTTATCCGTCTAGTAGACTTATATAATTATGTCAAAAACAAAAATGAGTTATATTGTTGACATTTACAGTTTTATTATTTTCTTCTTAATCTCCATATGCTTTTATATTTCAAGCCGGTATCTAAAGTAAATTCGCCGAATCCACTGGTAAGAACCAACAAATGTATGCAAGGGGTGTTTACAGGGGTGTTTACCACACATGACAGGATTTTGAAACTATTTCGCACTTCCACAATTTCAAAACACAAATCTTATGAATCTATCCTGGTGGTAACTAGTGTTGGGTTGTTCATGAGGGAATACTCAAAAAAGAAGTGAGAATCTTATACAATGACTATAAACTTACAAATTGTCAAATCCAGCCAGGTTTGCACAGCAATTTGTTTTTATATTAATTGTGTACCAATTAAAATCAAAAAGCTCGAACGGGAAAATGATAAATAAAGTTAAGCATTTGACGGTGGAGGAGGAGCTAAATCTTGTAGATCTCGTTGAGGAGGAGAAGGATCTTCTGGAGACCTGAATAAAATTGGGCTGGCAAATTCAGCACAAAGGTACTTAATCGTGAGCATAAGCCAAGAGGCATAAACATTTTTATATTTTTGATCTAAAAAATCATTGGTAAAGAAAAATCGAACAAACGTTTTGATTTTTTTATAATATTTAAGAAGTGAACATTAATTTTTGATTTTTATTAACTCGTCAAAAAATAAGTCTTATTTTTTGAGTTTTGTTACTCCTGAGTTTTTTGAGTTTTGTTACTCAAAAAATAAAACTTATGGCTTGAGTTTTATTATTAAAAACGAGAGCGTAAGTTAAAGTCGGCTCTAACCGACTTCGATATACCTGTTACCCATGGAAAGATTTGTTTAATAGCCTTCCTGTGTGACTGAGGTGGGACTGCCGAAAAGTATGCAACATTTTTTAACTCTGCTATTTATCATCCGATCTTGATGAAAATTGCACGGCTTATAGATGTTGCGAATGTAAATGTGAGTTTTAAATTTGAGATCGAAATCTTGAACACTGTGGGGTTATTCAAAAATTTTTTTTATTGTGGGGGCTGAAAGAGGCTTAGAACATTTTTTTAAACAGACTTGATCTGCGTGCAGACAATAGCACACTACATTTAAAATTTGGTTGCTCTAGCTCTTTTAGTCTCTGAGATATGGGTGTTTAAACAGACGGGCGGACAGACGGACAGTGCTAAATCGACTCGGCTGTTGATGCTGATCAAGAAAATATATACTTTTTATGGTCGGAAATATTTCCTTCTGCCTGTTACCCTTTATAATTTATTTTTAATTTATTATTTATATAAAAAGGAATGCTAATTTCGGCTCAGCCGAAGTTTATATAATCTTGCAGCTCGTATGATTTATTTAAATAAGCTTTTTAAATAGTTTTTCTTTCACAATTTTATTTAAGTGTTGAACAATGGGCGTGTTCAGCAGAATAATTAGCAGGTATCAGATAAAAATGTTGCATCGAATAGTTTCTACTGTTGGAGGGAGCAGTATCACTTTAAAGTAGCGTACTATTTCTTTGATACATGCTTCTGTATCATGGTATTTTAAATTGGCTATTATGATGCCGCATCACTCGAGCTCAGAAGGAAGTTTATTGAAAATTGATACTTGATCAGGGAGCAAGTTGTTCTGCTGAACACGGCCAATGTTAGCTGAGTGATTTTCCAAACTGATCAATAGATGGCGAAACTACTTTGACCATTTGACTGGACAGTTTTTTTTATATGGCAGCTTTACGATAAATTCATCCGATTTTTATAAATTTCGCCCAAAATTGTCTTGAAACAATAAAGTTTTTCTTACTAAAACTAGTTTTCAGCCGATCTTTCTAATAGCACGTATATCCTATAGTCATCTGATTTGGATCCAACTTAAGAATTTTGTGGAGGCATATAATATTAATAAATATTAAGTTTTTCTTACTGTGTTTTTTTTTTCAGACCTATCTTTTTTATGGGAGCTATACTATTTAGTTGTCCGATTTTGATAAAAATTCGGTGGAATTTTGAAAAAGCATAGAAAACTTATAAATACGAGGTTTGGGAACGTTTTTGCATTTTAAACAAAAAACATTTTCTCACTGAAACTAGATTTTCGACCGATCCGATCCGGCCGGTTTCAACAAATGTGTATTTGTACCTAAAGACTTCGTGCAAAGTTTCGTCAAGATAGCTTTAATAGATAGTTGTAACATAGGCTCTGCAACGGCATAAGAACAATCGTGCATGAGCGCATCATTGTATTTGCGAGCTTGTGTATTGCTTTGTGCGGGGTAACGACATAGCTTCGACGACATATCTCCGCCGTGTTACAAACGACAAAACTGGTTTAGAACGACATACTTCCGACAAAATTGCGACAAAACTCCGACGGCAAAATGTAATGGTCGGAGATATGACTCTATGCCGCTTTGTGCAAGTGCTCGCATTGATTTGTAGCTGTCTCAACGAATCGCCACGAGAACTTTGCAAATTACACAATCGTCTCGAGCCGAGCAAAAGGAGAACGTCAAAACAACTACTTGTGCAAGTAAAAAAAATAGCATGATTGTCTCTAATAAGAGAGTAAGTGCACGGCTCGCTCATATTGATGCAAATGGGAAAGGTTATGAAATGCTTAAAAAAGCTTGATTTATTTTTGCTCCAGCCAGTCAACGTGCTAACGATCCCTTTATGCGTAAGTGCTCGATGCATCTCTAGCAATTTATTGTTGCCAAACAAATGAACATCGGAGCAACTTAAAAACTAAGTAACAGCAATTTGACTGTGTTGACTTACATTGAAATGAACATTTACCCAACACTAGTGTAAACTCCTCTATAAATAAAGGTTCACATACATAAGAAGACTGCAAGATTCTTCGAAAGCATTCCGTTCGTATGCTAGTATTAACGATACTAGCAAAGGTTGTTCAATGCACCTACTTACATCTAATTGATCTAATTCTAGTACTAAAATCTAATTGCAAGTTCTTGCATCTCATACACAGCTATCGATCAGTGTCTCTAAAATCAGTTGAAAAGTTTTTTACTTCTACAAACACTCATTACTTATGGATTAATCTTCAAATGGCATACCGATTTTGAAAACTGAAAGTAAATAAATAATCTAAATAAATTATTACCACGCTAGTTTCGATAATAGTCTGTCTGGTATCTGAAAAGTCCCATCCACCTGAATTCGACAGCCAGCTAAAGAGACAGATTTAATGGGTGTACAAAAAGAAATATCACCGATGTCAAACAGATTAAGCCAGTAGTAAATTCTGGTAAAACATTTTCAATAAAAACGGCGTGGTGGCAACCTTGGGCATCTGTCGATAAGTCTCGATCACTATAGTTGTATATTTGTCCTCTTAATACAATTTTGTTCATATATACTCGTTAGTAGTTCAAAGAAATCTAGGGCTGAGGCGGACAACAATCTTTAAGAGTGAAAGTATTCGGAATATTTTCAACACTTCAAACTCGACGTAGTAGACAAGTTCTGTCCTGGACCGGCAAGATAGTTTTAAGACAATGCATTGGAGCCTCTACTGAATGAAGAATTAAAAAAACACATCAAGAGCTTGTATAATCCTTGAAAGTAATCCAACAAGACATTTACCACCGATTAAGAGTGTTGGGAAACACCAGCGATACCAGCAAAGGCCCGACAAGTTAATGCAAGAGTTCAGAAATTACATTCAGATACGTGTGTTGGTAAAACGGGAAAGTCTGATATGACATTTTCCTTGGAAAGTTTGGAGCGCACGTTTTATGCACAATATTCAAAATGGATAGAAACTACCTTAAAAGTGTAAAAAAATAATCTGCTACGTTGGGTACCCTTCCGTTGCTTACAATGATTCCAAAAGATAACCTCCATAAGTTGGTTTGCCATCTTATACATATACTTAAAGGAGAATTTAGAAACTATCGATAAACTAAGTATAAATATTAATAAGCTAAATTAGAACAATATTAAAGCGACCACGCGCCACTTAAGTCAATTTAATAAATAATTTGTGCAATATGCGTCTATACGATAGTATATGCAATATTTAGTGGCTATGTCATACACTCTTGGACATTTAAATTTCGCTGCTTTAAATACTCTATTTACATGTGTGCTCTTCGAGTACTTTTGTACATATTTCGCATTTAACCTGGCAGCACCAGTGGAATTTGCAGTTGCACCGTTCATGGACGACAATATTCTTTGTGTTGTACCCTCGACCGCAGCAGAGTATAGCACAACCATCTAGACCTGATGAGCTTTTATGACAAACGCGACCATGAGTTCCTGAAAAAAATCGATTCCAATTAAAAGAAAAAATCCGATAAATCATAAGTCACAAATCTTTACCTGTCCACTGCAGCGGACGATTGCTTCGACACCAATCAGGACTCTCATCCAAGTAGATCAAATCGTGCGCAGTAGGCACTTTAAACTGCGGATTCTTAACCTGCAATCGGCCACGTTTGTTGAGCTTCACTTCGGTAGCTTCTTCGTACTTCTCTCGCAAGTAATCGCCTGCAAAAGAAATGAAGATTTTAAATATTAAGTTTTTAACCGCATATGCAACATATATTTGTACTTATATGGCCAGTGTATGACTAGAATATGATTTTTATTAGCAGAACCCGGATTTTGTTTTCATACACTTGAAAAGTGTATTATTATTTTGCCCAGAAGATTGCGACGAATAGAGGGATCATCTCCGACCACATAAAGTATATATATTCTTGATCAGCATTACGAGCGGAGTCGATTGAGCTTTGTCCGTCCGTCTCTCGTCTTTCTGTTTCTACGCGAACTAATCCCTCAGTTTTAACGCTATCAAGCTCAAATTTTTTCAGTCTTTTGTCTGCACGCTGCTAATATGTAGGATAGGAACGATCGCACAGTGGACGAAACGACCAATTTAGCGGAATTGAATTAATATCTTCCAAAGTAAATGAGATAATGGCTAGCTGTTTTTATACCCTTATAGAGGGTATATTAAAATTGTCCAGATGTTTGTAACGCATAAAAGGAAACATCTCAGACAACATAAAGTATATATATTATTGATCAGCATGACGAGCCCGAGTTGATATAGCCATGTCCGTTCGTCTGTTTCTAGGCTGTCTACTCCGTCAGTTTTAAACAGGGTTCGGAATTGCTCGCTCGTGAGCAGCCTGCACTGACTCTTTTGACTCCCGCTCATGAGCAGTGTGCAGCTGCTCATGAGCAGGGATGTGTTGCTCATGAGCAGTGTGCAGCTGCTCATGAGCAGCGAGCAGCACTTGCTCACTGCTCATGAGCAGCTGCACACTGCTCATGAGCAGGGACCCGTTGCTCGTGAGCAGGTAGCCGCTGCTCATGAGCAGGGTGCGGTTGCTCGTGAGCAGCTGCACGCTGCTCGCTGCGTAAAAGGGGTTGTTGTTGTTCATATTTGCATATGCAAAAAGTTTGAAGAGAATTTATGACGTTAAAACGTTTACGTCTGCGTAATCGAATGAGACTTGTCTTATTGCAGGTACTGATTTTATTTTGGTTAATCCCAGGGTAAATTGTCTACAAATAGGTAATAAAAATAGGTAAATTACCGCCCACACAGGAGTCGGGATATCCGATCAATGACCCATACCGTAATAAAACATACCGCCCATTTTGGACCACTTTCCACCCCCTTACAGCTTACGTAACATATTAAAATTATACCTGTGTTAAGTTACAGGTATCGGCAATCAGCCTTTGTCATAAAAATGATTTACCTATTTGTAGACAATTTACCCTGGGATTAACCAAAATAAAATCAGTACCTGCAATAAGACAAGTCTCATTCGATTACGCAGACGTAAACGTTTTAACGTCATAAATTCTCTTCAAACTTTTTGCATATGCAAATATGAACAACAACAACTCCTTTACGCAGCGAGCAGCGGGTACCTGCACGCGTGCAGCCGCTTCCTGCTCACGAGCAGCGGCTACCTGCTTAAAAAACTGCCCACACAGATGTTGGAAAATCCGATCAATGACCCATACCGTAATAAAAAATAGAGCCCATTTTGGACCACTTTCCACCCCCTTACAGCTAACATAACATATTACAATTGTATCTGTTAAGTTACAGGCTTCGGCAATCAGCCTTTGTCATAAAAATTACCCTTGGATTAACCAAAATACAATCAGTACCTGCAATAAGACAAGTCTCATTCGATTACGCAGACGTAAACGTTTTAACGTCATAAATTCTCTTCAAACTTTTTGCATATGCAAATATGAACAACAACAACCCCTTTTACGCAGCGAGCAGCGTGCAGCTGCTCACGAGCAACCGCACCCTGCTCATGAGCAGCGGCTACCTGCTCACGAGCAACGGGTCCCTGCTCATGAGCAGTGTGCAGCTGCTCATGAGCAGTGAGCAAGTGCTGCTCGCTGCTCATGAGCAGCTGCACACTGCTCATGAGCAACACATCCCTGCTCACGAGCAGAGGGTCCCTGCTCATGAGCAGCTGCTATCTGCTCGTGAGCAGCGAGCAGCAGCTGCACATATGAGCAGCGAGCAATGAGCAATTCCGAACCCTGGTTTTAAAGCTATCTTAACCAAACTTTGCACGAAGCCTTTTGGTACAAATACGCTACACATTTCTCGGAACCGCTCGGATCGGTTGAATATAACATGTAGCTGCCATAAGAACTATCGGTCGAAAAGTAGTTTTAGTGAGAAAAACTTTTTTGTTTTCAATTTAAACGTCTCCAAACCTCGGATTTATAAGTTTTCTATGCTTTCACATAATTCCACCAAGTTTTATGAAAATCGGACAACTATATAGTATAGCTGCCATACAAAAGATATGTCTGAAAAAAAAGTCTTAGTAGGAAAAACTTTTTGTTTTCAATGCTATCGCTCCCAAACTTGTTACTGGTCAATACTATATGCTTACACACAATTCTAGTAAGTTTGATCCAAATCGGATGACTATAGCTTAGCTTTTTGTTTTCAATGGTAGCATCTTTATACTTTCCAGCTATGAGTATTATCGGTTTCCACACAGTTTTGTGGAATTTAATCAAAATCGGATGAATATATCTTATAGCTGCCATAAAAAAAACTGACAAGCAAATGGTTTAGCTAAAGTGGTTTGATATGTGACTAACTTTATTGAATATCACATAAGCTAACAATTATCGTCAAGTCGAACGGAGCGATGCAAGCGCGTGCCGCGCGTGGCCGAAGCGTAGAAACTTTTCACTCGGAAAGTGAACAGCTGATCAGAGGCAAGTCAGGGGCGCGCGATTTGAATTTTCGAACTAAGTTTGAATTTTTAGCGGCCGTAAGGCGCGCCTGCGTTAGAAGAGTAGAGCTAGTGAGGGCTGGAAAAGTGAATTTATTCACTTGATTTAGACTTATTGGGTTTAAATGGATTAGTTTAAGTGGTTTAAATGATAGGGATTGATAATTATATATTGTATTTACATATTCTCATCCTTACATATGCTCAAAAATGCTTATTAAACGGTACAAAGAGGGAAAAAAAAAATTTTGTTTTAGAAATGGATTGAGCATGGTTATTTAAGTAAGGGGTTATATCATCTGTTGTTACAACTTGTAATATTTAGTAAATAAGGAATTAAATTTACATCAACTTTGCCTTGAGATAAATTTCAGCCAACTCTGATATATCAACAGAGGTTCTCTCGCTCTCACGCTCCGTTAACAGAGATTTGCTCATTCACTCAAGCAATTCTCCCAGTATTTCACCCTACTTTCTGCTATTTGAAAAAGCTTAAACTATTAACAGTCAAAATATCGTTGCGATTTAAAAAATTACACATAACATTGCCTTCCTAACAGACATAAAAATTCAAATTTTAAATTACAATTTAAAGATCAATATGCATCTATATAAGGTGACTAGCAAGTACTCGGCGTGCGTTGCTACGCCCTACACGTCATCTTCATAATCTAACTGATAATCTAGCTCACAATAAAATTTGTAAAAATTTCGACATATTTTTTGGTCCGTCACAGTCTATTTACCCATCTTCATGCTTCAAACTCGCCAAACTCTGGAAAGAGTTTTGTTATTGTTTTAATGTTTACATCCAGATACAAGACATAAGAGTGGCCCGTGTAGAGCCCTGTCAGGATTCTGAAGGCATTCTTTCCTTGTTGGATTAATTTGTGGAACCTTTTGAGGTTGTGGTCCACCAGTAGTAGTCCACCAGTAGTAGTAGTAGTACTAAGGACTAAGGAAACCTTTAAATAAATCCATTACAGCATAGTGCAGTACAACTAATTTGTATTATACTAACAAAATTATGTTGCATACGTTAGTATGTGCTTCACACCCACGCATGACTTGTACGCCATCTGAATTACACGGTAAACAAAAATCATATGGTCGCCCATTTATATATGACTTTCATTCACTCCCAGGCAATTTACCATGCCTCCAACAACGGGCAACAACAACGCCATATGAGTGAGCAGTCCAACATGACCCAGCACCAAGCAACAATGAACGACAATAGCAACATTTGCATTTATCTATTCTCAGGATGGTCCTAACATCACTCCAAATTGAGCGGCGTCCTAACATGCCTCTCTATGTTAAGTTCTCTATGGCCGAAGCCAAGCCAGAAACTGAGCGCCAGGGATGGCGCGTGTTGTCGTTCTGCTATGGCGTCGGGGATGGTGCTCGATAAATTGTGTGACAATGGTCAAAGAAGTGGCGCCATCTATTGCTGAGTTTGGGAAATAGCTCAGCTAAGAATGTTCGACGAAAATCATTTAAAACCTTAGATTATATAAATTATGCAAGCTGCAAGGGTATATAAACTTAGGTCGAGCCGAAGTTAGCTTTCCTCTATTTTTATACACTTAAAAAGAGTATTATAATTTTGCCCAGGAGTTTGCAACGCATAGAAGGAATTATCTCCGACCCCATAAAGTACATATATTCTTGATCAGCATGACGAGCTGAGTTATTGAATCCCTCAGTTTGGATGCTATCGAGCTGAAATTTTGCACAGAGCCTTTCTTTTACTGCACGCTGCTAATATGTCGGAACCGACCGGATCGGATGACTACTTCTTGTAGCTGCCACAGAAATGTTCGGTCGGAAAATGGGTTTTAGTGAGAAAAAATTTTTTGTTTTCAATGTTAGTGTTCTTTTCTTAAACTCGGTCATTATTAAGATTAAATGTTTTCAAAATGATCTGCGAAGTTTGGTCGAAATCGCTAACCTTTAGAGCGAGCATTTTCAAGTGTAATAAAATTTCGGCACAGATGAAGTTAGCTTTCCTTTCTCGTTTTTCTGTGAAACCCAAATGCATTAAATTCATGATTGAAATCTATTAAAAATAGTTTTTATTTTATCGAAAGCAGTTGTCGAAACTTTAAATTCAAATTGGTTCGACGCTTTTCTCAAGTTATACTGAACCGATTGTGATGATGTAGGGCTTAATGGACGCAGAATTAACGTGGCTATGGCCCGAACCTTGTTCATTGGACTACTATTATTTTTACTATTTTTTTTCTACACTGGACTGCAAGAAAATTGTAAAAAATCGCTTTCTCGTTTTCAAATTCATTCTTACAAATTCAATTTTTTTTTATGATTCTGCTTCGGGCCATAAAGGCATTCATACTAACCAATTTCCCGTTTTGCTTCGAGATAATGGTGACTCCCGGAAAGCTGCAAACCATCAACACAGCATTTTTTAGAAGACCCTACTTTGAAGGCCGAGAACTTTTCGAACACCCATCGCATTCACACATTTTTGATCGTTAATTTTTGTAATGAATTGTGCAACCAAATACAAAAAACAGAATTACAAAATCTTTTCCCGATTTCTTTCCTCAAGTTTAAAAAAAACATGTAATATTCATCCGCCTAGACCAGAAGAGGGCCTTAAATATAAGGTTGTCAAAAAAGTCTTGCGGTATTTTTATTTTATTTTCAATTGTTCATAAAATTGGTTATAATAATGCGATTTAAGTCAAATATGCGCCGTTTTGTTCGATGACGAGTTCCCAACGAGATGCCAACTTCATAATGCCCCTCTAATAGAAGCTCGCTTCCCTATTGGCAAAAAACTCGGAGAGCCAATTTTCACAGGACTCTCTTGTGGCCAACTTCCGACTACCAAGCTCGTTCGCCATGGACAGAAATAGGTGGTAATCACTTGGTGCGAGATCCGGACTATACGGTGGATGCAAAAGAACCTCCCATCCGAGCTCCCGGAGCTTCTGGCGTGTCACCAAAGATGTGTGTGGCCTGGCGTTGTCCTGATGGAAGCCAATTCGGCCTCTGTTGGTCAAAGATGGCCTCTTCTGCATGAGTGCTGCATTCAAGCGGTCCAGTTGTTGGCAGTACAGGTCCGAATTGAGCGTTTGGCCATAGGGGAGCAGCTCATAGTGGATGATTCCCTGCCAATCCCACCAAACACACAGAAGAACCTTCCTGGCCGTCAATCCAGGCTTGGCCACCGTCTGGGCAGCTTCACCGCTTTTCGACCACGACCGTCTGCGCTTCACGTTGTCGTAAGTGACCCACTTTTCATCGCCAGTCACCATCCGCTTCAAAAACGGGTCGATTTTGTTGCGATTCAGAAGCGATTCGCATGCATCCATACGGGCAAAAATGGTTCTTTGCGTCAAGTCGTGTGGCACCCATACATCGAGCTTCTTTTTGAATCCAAGCTTCTTCAAATGGTTTATAACGGTTTGATGACTCATGCCCAGCTCTTGGCCGATGCTACGGCTGCTACTATGCCGGTCTCTTTCGATCAATTCAGCGATTTTATCGCAATTTTCGACGACAGGCCTTCCGGACCGTGGCACATCTTCGATCACCTCTGCACCAGAACGAAATCGTTGAAACCATCGTTGTGCGGTGGAAATGGAAACTGTATCGGGTCAATAAACTGCACAAATTTTATTGGCAGCATGAGATGCATTTTTGCCTTTATCGTAGTAGTACTGTAAAATATGCCGTATTTTCTCTTTATTTTGTACCATGTTTGCGACGCTATAACTCACGAACGACTAAAAACAAACAACAATAAATCAAACACGTGTTAGCGCGTGAAAAGGGCTTTCCAAAAAGCTCTAGCGTGAGCCGATGCGACGAATACAACTAGAACTACGCGCTTGCAAAGACAAGCTTGCGGAAATACCGCAAGACTTTTTTGACAGCCTATTATAAATGCAGACTGAAATGATTTATTTTAAGAAAATATTTAATTTCAGCATCAATTAATTTATTTCTCGACAACCTGGATGGCGCTTTAGACAGAGAATATATTAAAGGGTCCTAAGAAAGGATGAGTGCATGGAAAAGGCCCTTTATTGTATGGTATCTGAAGGTTTTCCAAGTGTGAAACTATCGAAAATTTCGAAGGGTTTATGTATTGCAAGCCTCCACGGCATCATCCGAAATCATGCCCATTGGTATTCCAACATTGCATATTATATCAGATCCATTATACTCCATATTTAAATTTCGTGAACTGAACTCGGAATGAAAAACCATGAATACTGATTCAAAAACACTTTCGCTGTTTCGAACCAACCAAGCTCTGTCGACTTACTTCAGCGGAATATTGCAGAAATGGCACTCTATTTTGTGTAAATGTTGGCATTTCAAGCTTGGCGTCGGCTTGCATTAACTTGTTAGAGTGCTTTGTAAGATCTGCATTAATGAAAAGACTCAAGGCATCTAGAGCAGCGGTGGGCATAAAATTTGAGTTTGAGAGCAGCCCAACAACAACAGAAACGAGAGCGTAAGTTAAAGTTGGCTCTAACCGACTTCGAAATACCCGTTACTCATGGAAAGAAGCGTTTAATAGCCTTCCTGTGTGTCTGAGGCGGGACAGCCGAAACGTATGCAACATTTTTTTAGCTCGGCTATTTATCATCCGATCTTGATGAAAATTGGAGGACTTATAGATGTTGCGTATATTAATGTAAGTTTTATAAATTTCAACATTATTTATTGTTTTTTTACTCTTACTCTTTTTTTACCTTTTACTCTACGAGTAACGGGTATAAAAACAACCGTTATCAGTGTCTCGATCGCCCAAAATGCAGCTGCTACGTCTGTGTGCGCCGTGATCCGATTCGGATTGACATTCTTCTTGTTTACAATTTGCAGCGGGTTAATTTGCGACGCAGATTATTATGAGACTGACTGGCGCCAATTGCCGAAAAAAAATCTCGGAGCAATGGGACCAAGGGCTTGCCCACCGCTGATCTAGAGTATCATTTACAGGAAGACCATTATCTTCTTCCACACATTTCTTATTAATATTTATCAACTATATTGGTAAATATGTGCGCTTCCATTACGAAATTTATTTTCAAGGCACTGCCTCATTGCGCCAAATGCAAAAACGGTACTTTTAAATCCGACATTGCAACTGAAAATAGTTCATTTTAGAAAGAATTGAAAAAACTTGCATTATCTGGTAGTCGTTTTACATTCACGATAGACGCAATTTTTTAAAAAACGAACAATTAGCGTCGACACTTTTAGACACTTTTAGACATCTGCTACACGAAAGTTCACTATTTGACATTTTATGAGGGATACTAAAAACTTGAACTGCTCATTACAACATTATATTAAACACAGAACAAAAATACTTTCTTAATAATTTTTACTTACATCCGACTGCAAAAAAACGCACTTTAATTAAATATACGAAGCTTGATGTGAACGATAAGAAATGGCTCCAAAATTGAGCTATGCAGCAGTGAAAACATATTTTATGTATAGCAGCTTAAAGCTGATCCGAAATGTCAGTTAAAAGAATACCAATATTATAATTATTTCAGTATGATATGGACTATCGAAAAATGAAAACATTGGCGTAATTCCACATTTCAAAATCTGAATTTAAAGCCGCTAAATCGGCCATTTCGTCCACTGTGGATCGGTCGGGATATGGGTTTTAGTAAGAAAAACTTTTTGTTTTCAATTTTAGCTTTCTTAAACTCGGTCATTATTAATATTATGTTTTCAAATTGAGAGAAGCTCGGCTTAGCCCTTTGGGGCTGTAAAGCCAAATATTTATTTTATGATTTCAAACTGATCTGCGAACTTTGCTCGAAATCGCTAACCGTTGGAGCGAGCTTTTTTCAAGTGTATTGTAACTTCGGACGCGACTTCGTCCGCTTGCATGCAAATTGGATCCTATACTTGGAATATTAAACACCATCCTGCCCAGAATAATTATTTTCAGCATATGAAATTAATACCGTCACGTCGCGTGGATTTTAAAATGCTTGTAGTCCATGGTTCGAGCACATTGTTCTTCTCGGATCATGCTGGAAACACGTCCGGCGGCCTTCTCTGAAGCCACAATGGGTTCAAAATGCGAATAGTCCTTTACAAACTCTGGAAAATATTTATAGAAGGGGCGTCGATTTGTATAAGTGGAATAAAGTCAACAAAGCGTATAGCAAAAACGATACCTACGGAAAAATCTAAGAAAATTTCCTCAAGAAACCATGGTTCTAAAACGAATTCCTATCCCGCGCAAATCGACCTCGAAATTTAACGACATTTAAAGATTTTGTCTTTTCCAACCGGACTGAAATGTCCGTCTGTCTGTCTGACTGTCCGTATGAACGAAGAGATTTTAGAGATGGTAAGAGATAGAGGTTTGATATGTTTGGAACATATACTTCTTATACTTGCAGGCAGATTCAGTTTATTTTCAATTTTTGCCAAGCCCCTCCCGCCCATGCAATTTAAAAAAAACAAGTAAGAGCGTTGTAGTCGAGTTTCCCGACTACAAAATACCCTGTTCAATTGAGACGCACATGCAAACACACTCTCGTACACAAGCGCATCCACACATACGAGCGCACACATACACACACAAGCGCGCTCACACGCGGCCTGCGCAGGTAGCGCCGCCTCCTCCCCCCCCGCTCCCATAAGCTAAATTGCTTAATAACTTTTGTTTTTTTGCTCGTATCTTCCTTTGGAGAGTAGTTAGATATAAGGCCTAGAATGGTATATATTAAGCCACCAGGTTCTAACTTTAAAATTGTGGCTGTGACAGTTTTTTGCGGTTTAAGGGGAGTGGGGGTGGAATTTTCCAAATCTGAAACAAACTTGAACTGTGTACGGTATACACCAATGTGCATGCCAAAATTTGTGCCTCTATCTCTTATGGTCTCTGAGATCGACGCGTTCATACAGACAGACGGACATGGCTATATCGACTCGGCTGTTGATGCTGATCAAGAATATATATACTTTATAGGGTCGGAGAAGCTTCCTTCTGCCTGTTACATACATTTGCACAACTTCATGATCCCCTTTTCCCATTTTTAATGGGAACAGGGTATAAAAAAAAACCATGTCTCCCACAGTTTTGCACATAGATTGTTCGTACCTTTTACGCATAATTAGTAATCAGTATTTATCGATCCGTCAAAAGAATGGTGAAGATCGGATGAACGATAGTCGAGCTATAAGAAAACAAACAATTATGAGGTAGCACTGGCTGCAACGGCGATGGGCAGCACTTCACACACTTTATGGCATTTTTGGCACCGGGTGTGGCTTCTTACTTAAATTGATTAGATATTTATATCGGTTTTGACCGACTTTCTTACTTGTTATACTCTGTACCAGGGCTTAATACCGGAACCGTTACCGGAACCGTTGACCGAAATAAACCGTTGCAAATCAAGTACCGAACCGATACAAATTTTTTCTTGAGAACTGTTTATCGTTATTAATGGAACCGATAGCACCGGAACGAAACCGAAACGTTGGTACCGGTACAGTTTCGGTTTTTTAACCGTTGCAGAGCGCATCGTAGAGTTGGTCACGAATTGGAGCTCTACATACAAGATGCTAAAATATTTGCTGGCGAAAGACATCTTCAACATTTTCTCCAGTTTTCCGGCTGCAGATAATGACTTTCTTCTGCACCGGAAAGTGTGGGACTCAGTTCGCGAAATTGTACGCATATTAAAACCAGCGGAGGTGGCCACAACTAAACTTCAACCAAAAATCTTGTTTTGTGTGATTTTTATTCCTTTTGGATACATTGGATCTCTAGCAAAACAGTTACTGGATTCCATTAAGACTTTTCTCGTTCTTAAGCGTGTTTGAAAGCATGAGAACATACTTAACTGGAGGTCACAATCCTCCACAAAGTTCCCAGAATTGAATGAGATTTAAAAAGTCGTGCTTTCTGTTCCAGCTACGCAGGTTCTCTGGCGATAAAATTATAATGAATCCGCTAAGAAGTTGTATGGACTCAACCACATTGAATGCAGTTATGTTACCGCGAGCAAATCACAAGAATGCTGTATTAGCTACATAAGACGTGGACTTACCGGTACGTACCAGTATACCGAAATAAAAGTCTGGGTACCGTACTGAAACCGAAAACCGAAATTAATTGAAAACCGAAATAGAACCTTTAACCGAAACATTCATTTCGCGACGTACCGGAACCGGTACCGGAACCGTTTCGGGATTAAACCCTGCTCTGTACTAAAGGTACAAAGAGTTTATTAAGTTTGTGCAAAAGTATATTACAAGGATAAGGAATCATTTCCGACCTTATAAAATATATATATTCTTGATCAGCGTCAACATAAGAGTCGATATAGCCATGTTCGTCTGTTTGTCCGTATGAAGAAACACACCTCAGAGATGGTAACAGATGGAAGTTCGACATGTATAGAACATATATAATATTTCTTGTATTTGCAGGCAGATCAAGTTTATTTTCAATTTGTGACACGCCCCCCTCTATAAAAAGAGGCATAAACAGGCTCGGACATGTTCAAGCTCCGAAAGCTCCAATGAAAATCAATTATAATTATATTTAAAATCTTCGAGTTTTTTTAGACGGAAAATCAACCAAAGCAGACATGTGTCGTGGATGCGATGAAGAATAAGATACCCTATGTACATATGGAAACTAAAAAATTGAATTTTTAACAAATAATGGGCGTGTGTCTATTTGCAGATAATGGACTTAAATCAAATTAAATATCGGAAGCGATGCTACTTATGATATGCAAGGAAAAGCAAGGACAATCATTTTTTAAGGATCGCTTTTCGCTGATCACAGCATTTTCAACAATCACCAGGACAGGGGAATAAATTATTGGAGCTGTATTGTTGTTTACTGTTGTTACCGTTGCTTACCCTGGATCTGGACCCCACTCAATGGAAGAGAAAGACGCATTGACAGTGTTTTCTGACTTGGCATTGTCGTTTCTTAGTACACCCGGAAGCTCTGTGCCATAGAAAAGGTTGGCTTCGGCTAAAATTGTGTGGTTTCAGACACCAGAAGCCGAATGACCGATGAGCACATAACTCAACGCGTCTTTCTAAAATCTCTGTCTAACGATTATTGGTAACAGCAGAAGTTTTTACGTTTCGTGGACTTAACTGAATAAGTTTTTTTTATGCTTTGTATGTGGTTTATTTTAGTTCGAATGCTCTATGTTGAAAGATGATGAATTTAAAGAAGAAAAGTAAACACTTCTTTCATTCCGTAAATATAAATTCATGAGTAAGTTTCCAGAACTTCTTATGTTAAAAATAAAATAAAAAATGTATATCTTTTGTTAATCTAATAAAAATACATTAAGTCTATATGTTTTAAACGCAGTCAGAATGAAAAAAAAAAAAAAAAAAAAACTTCTTAACACCGCCGTCGAGGTCAGACGTGTTTTTCTTAAGCTCCGTTTAAAAACGTTATAAAAGTGTTCAAATCGGATATTTTTAACAAACACCTTCGACCCGCGACAAAAGACGCTAATGGACATTCATAGGCACTCGTGCTTATGTTGTCCAATAATATCTAATTTGTTGATTTTTTTAATTAAATTTAATTTAATTAAATGACAACGTATACAAACACAACAAATGCAACTGGAAAAAATACCAACAACACCATGAGTCAGAGAGAACTCACTGCTCAAATGCAACAACAGCAAAGCGATCGCCGGCTTTCTATACAGCGCAACAATGCTTACTTTGCAGTAGTTTCCCCCGACCCCGCCAGCACGCTAAAACCAACAAGTGATGTGAACGTAAACTCTTTTTCAACCGCTCCGACATGGAGTGCTCAATGCCCCTCCCCTCTGCCCACGATGAGTACGGTAACGCTTACTACAGCACAATCGACATTAACAAGCACAACAACAACAAGTGTTCAAAATAAATCGATCACCACCAACCATCTTCCAATAATGTCAACGCAGCACGCACTCCCACCAACACAAACACAAGGAAGTACAACACCAACCACCCGCTCATATGTGCAGACTGGCATCGATCGGTATGTACAAATAAACAAACGAAAACTAAGCCCGCAAAACAAAAAAAGCGGCAACACTCCAAAAATTAACAAAACATGTAATTTACCTGTGGACAAAGATCCGCTCACTGGAAATAGGTTCCAAATTCTTGGCAAACAGCTTGACGCAGAGTGCGATGAAAAGGCTCCAAATGCCGCAAAACCAAGGCCTCCACCAATCTACATAAGAGATAACAACTGCGCGACCCTAGTTGCTAAGCTTATCCCACTAATAGGCAACAACAACTTTTATGTGACATCAGTCAGAAAAGGCAAAATACGCGAAACGAAGCTCCAAGTCAACACCGAGGAAAACTATCGCACTGTCGACAAATACCTAAGAACTGAAAACAAAAACTATTACACCTACCAACTAAAAAGCTGCAAAGGACTACAAGTGGTAATCAAAGGCATTGAATCAAGTGTGCCATCAACGGAAGTCGGCACTGCTTTAGAAGAAAAAGGATTTAAGATCAAGTCCGTAATAAACCTTATGAACAGAGACAAAATACCCCAGCCACTATTCAAAGTTGAGCTAAGTCCGGAAAACACAGCTCCCAACAAAAATGTTGTGCACCCAATTTACAACCTACTGTTCTTATTGCACCGCAGAATAACTGTAGAGGAGCCGCACAAACGTACAAATCCAGTACAATGTACCAATTGCCAAGAATTCGGGCACACTAAAGCCTACTGCGCTCTACGACCTGTTTGTGTAGCATGCGGAGAGCTGCACAACACTGCCACATGTCCTGCGAGCAAGGAGGACCCTTCTGTTAAAAAGTGCAGTAACTGTGGAGGCAACCACACTGCAAATTATAGAGGTTGCCCAGTCTACAAAGATCTGAAGAGCAGGATTAATACGCGCACTGAATTTGCACGTTCCAATGGAAACCTTAATCAGTTTACACCCTCGCAATCGACTCCTGGAGTTTTCTTTACCAAAGGATTTATGCAAAACGCAATGCAAGAACAAATGAGGAATCAAGGCATTCTCATTCAAATGCTCGCCTCGCAACAAACCAAATAATGGCTCTGCTAAGAGTTTCACTCTGGAATGCAAATGGCATTCCTCGCCACAAAGTGGAGTTATCAAAATTTCTCCAAGACAATGAAATCGACATAATGCTTCTTGCGGAAACTCATCTGACGGACAGATATAACTTTCAATTACCGGGGTATGTATTTTATGGCACAAATCACCCAGATGGTAAAGCCCATGGCGGAACTGGCATCCTAGTCAGAAACCGCATTATGCATTACCCACTATCGCGATTTTCGGAAAACTACCTACAAGCCACATCAATATGTGTAGAATCTAAAAAGAGGCAATATCACCTTGTCGGCGGTTTATTGTCCGCCACGCTTCGCAATATCAGAAAATCAATTTCTAGATTTCTTTAATACATTAGGTCAGCGCTTTTTAGCCGCGGGTGACTATAACTCGAAACATCCGCACTGGGGCTCTAGACTGACTAATCCAAAAGGGAAGCAACTGTATAGCGTACTTATGCGCGCATCAAACAAACTCGACTATGTATCTCCTGGTAGGCCTACATATTGGCCAGCAGATCCCAAGAAAATACCCGACCTTATAGACTTTGCCATAACAAGAAAGTGTTCCACAAAATTTGGTAACTGCAGAAGCACTCGCAGATTTGTCGTCAGACCATTCTCCGATTATTTTTACCCTTCTGGAGTGTCCTCAGATCAGAGAGTATCCTCGGAGACTGACATCACATAAGACAAACTGGCTCAAATACAAAAAATATATAAGCAGTCAAGCACCAAATTCCCCCTATGGAGAGCACACGCAAGCATAAAGCCACCTGCAAAGGTAGATACGCCTTTGAGGGGCCAGAGAGGAAAATGGGCCCGCAGCGACGAGGAAAATGCAAATGTCTTTGCCCTTCACTTAAGAAATGTTTTCCAGCCGAATCCACCAACCAATGCATATGCACTGCCACTGATTCCCACTGCCGCACAGACTTACCCAATCAAAGTTCATTCGCTTGAAATAAAAAACGTTATAACAGAACTCAATCCCAAAAAAGCACCAGGACATGATCTTATTACGCCTAAAATGATTATGGAACTTCCAAGTCCTGCCATTACATACATCTCGAGAATCTTCAATGCCGTACTGCGATGTGGATACTTTCCAATTCAGTGGAAGAAATCGACAATCATAATGATTCAGAAACCAGGAAAGGATAAAACACAAGCGTCATCATATAGACCCATTAGCCTGCTACCTTGCTTATCAAAAGTATTTGAGAATTCTTAGAACACTCACTGGAGCGCCATGGTACATTCGCAACGAGTGTGTCCACAACGACCTGAGGATCCCATTGGTCGAAACTGAAATACAGCAACTAAAGCGCAAATATTCTGAAAAACTTCTAGCCCACCCTAATGAACTTGCACAATCTCTCACCCTGCAAGCAACGCATTCTCGCCTCCGAAGAAAAGATCTACCAACCCAGCGACTGAATTAAAGGGCCGCAGAACATAAACCAGCTCCAATAGGAGATGGTTGTACAATAGTTTCTAGATTAAGATTTGAAAAATTATTGTTAGTCTCATTAAGAGAAGATTCAATAAATACTAGAAAAAGCTAAAAAAAAAAAAAAAGAATGTAGTTCTTGTTACACGTCAAATGACACCTCAATTACCTCAATAGACCTGTACATTGTTAAGATCCGGCTTTTTGTTAAAAATATCGAAAAAATCGATTTTGTTGACACCAAAATAGTAATATCGAAATGATACTTTTTCTATATCGATATAGATATTTTTGAAATATCCGACAACCCTAGTTTAGATTATAATTAAAGTATAAGTATTTCAAAAGTGATATTATAGTCAAGCAACTTACCAATTTCTCTTATAGATGATAATTGTTGCCAACACGTGATCAAGCTGCATGATCCAGAGACGCCGTGGCACTTGCAAGTTATTCGTGTTTTTTTAATGACAGCCTAAAACGGAATAATAAAAGTTAGAAAACGGTCGCACATACTGAAAGACAAATGAGGTCCAAAAATAAAATGTATAAATACTACTGTATGCAAAAAATTCAACCAGTTTATTTCACTAAATTTTTAAAGTCATTTTTATCTTTTCATCGCTCACACACTAAACCAATGCCAACGATTTTTATAATGATCAAAGCTTGCTAAATTGTCACCTTCGCGTTTAATCGCTTCAATCTACTTAAAACGGTGTCTATTATGCTTGTGTGAATTTCTGGCGAAAAAAATCACAAAGAGCAATACCTGAGAAGGCACGTTTTTCGTGGAGGAAAAAGCAAACATCACTCCGGCCGTTTTTTGCGAATAACTTCTAGCAAACATAAATATCGGTTGGCAAATCTTTTCCCGGCTTGCCCCGCCCTGTTTTCTTTTTAAACAAGTAAGAAGGTAACAGCGAAAGTCGACGCTCAGAATGAATTTTGTTGCTGCACTAGCAGCAGAAACCAGCGTTGACTACCGTTCATCCGATCTTTACCAATCCTTTGGCGGATCAATAAATAATTCTGATTACTAAAAAGTGTGAAAGATATGGGGCGTGGAAAAGATTACAAATATACTTGATCTGCCTGCAAGTATATAAAGTATATGTTCGATACACGTTAAACCTCTAGCTCTTACCATCTCTGAGATCTGTTTGTTCATACAGACAGACAGACGATCAGACAGACAGACGACCATAGCTATATCGACTCGGCTGTTGATGCTAATGGAGAATACATAGGTTCGAACCTGGAATTCAGAAGCATTCTTCACAGCTAACCGAACCAAGTGTGACAAAATATTTGAAACTGATCATATTTCGACAATAATTATACCTTAAAATATTTGATTTCTTTGTGGAGCTAGTGATCTTTTTACTCTTTTAATAAGCATTTGTGTTTAGCCGGCTCCAGGTCGTGTTTTTTAGTTTTTAGTGTTTTTTCAATAGAATAATAAAAACGAGAAAGCAAAGCTAACTTCGACTGTGCCGAAGTTTAAATACACTTGAAAAAGCTCGCTGCAACGCTTAGCGATTTCGACTATAAAAGCATGTATAGGGTATTCACCAGCCAGCGTAAAAGCGTAATTGTGTAAATTTACGCGACGCAGCTATTGAGCGCCCTTCTGTTTACCCTCGTAATTTTTGGCGTAAATCAGCTGTTTTTGAAAGGCTGTGAATTTCGATGTCACTTGTGAGTCAAAGTATAGAAGCACTGATTAAGCGAAAAGTAGACCTAGTGCTTCATGAAATAGAATGCATTGATGGATGGTAGTAATCAAGCTAAATACGAAGATATAAGAATACATTAAAAATCTTTAGGTATGGACCATGACGCTGTCGATAAAATCATGCACGAGCTTATGGAGGATCTTACTGCAATTGCATGCTGTCGGCTAGGAACCATGTTCTGTGTGCTCAAATCAGTCAACTGGCAAACCAATGTGCTGCCATTTTTCAATGATGGTCGCTTTCTAAAAATGATCCGTTTCACTTAGAGTCAGTTCGCGTTGATTGCCAAATTTATGCATGCTTTGTGTCGACTGTATTTCGACCTCGAATGGAACTTGAGTTAGCGATTGCTGTTTTTGGTTTGGAGTCGTCAAAAGAAAATTCATCAATTAGGAAAACTGCAACTATTTTAGGTCTTGTTAGAGAGTGTTTGGAGCTATTTTGAGGAAAATGTGTCAATTTATTTACTATGGTCAGATGCAGCTAACGGACAATTGATTTGAATTTTTGTTGGAGTGACCGCATATTTTGAAGACAAAAATCTCGAAATGGCTCGATACCAAGTGTTTTTTTTCGATTCTTTGAATTTGTGTTTTATAACACTTCATCGTTTACACTTTTACGCGTTTACGCAAAAAGTTGGTAATTTTTTTCCTATGTGTTTTGTTGTTGTGTCGTAAACTTTTGGAGTTTACGCTTTTTGATTGACGCTTTTACGAGGGCTGGTGGATACCGTAATAATATTAACAACGATCGAATTTAAGTGCGCTAATATTGAAAACAATAAAGTTTTTCTCACTAAAACCCATTTTTCGACCGATAATTTCTATGGCAGCTACAAGAAGTATTCAGCCGATCTTGTGCTGCCAAAAGAAGACTCTGTGCAAAATTTTAGCTCGATAGCTTCAAAACTGAGGGACTCGTTCGCGTAGAAACAGACAGACGAAAGCTCAATCGACTCAGCTCTTCATGGTGATCAAGAATATATATACTTTATGTCTATGCGTTGAACACTTCTGGGCAAAATTATAATACACTTTTCAAGTGTATAAAAACTTGGATTTTACTCCGACATATTTCGAATTCCTTCATAGAAACATTTATACATACAACGCGTCACAGCGTCAGTCTTCTCAGCTGTGGAGTTGGACATCGTGTGATTGTTTGAGTCTAGCAAATGTCTATAAAGATGAGCGCAGTTTTCTGTGTCCGTCTTGGGGTTTAATCTAAAATGTGTGGTATTTATTATGTGTAGCATTTTCAAAAAAACGAGAGCGTAAGTTAAAGTCGGCTCTAACCGACTTCGATATACCCGTTACTCATGGAAACAAATGTTTAATAGCCTTCCTGTATGCCTGAGGTGGGACAGCCGAAAAGTATGCAACATTTTTTTACTCGGCTATTTATCATCCGATCTTGATGAAAATTTCAGGGCTTATAGATTGTTGCGAATATTAATCTACATTTTAAATTTGAGATCGATATCTCAAAAATTGTGGGAGTTATTCACCATTTATTATTTTGGGGCGGGGGTGGGCGTGGCAAAAATTTAAAATAAACTTGATCTGCGTGCAGACAATAGGAGTCTACATTTCAAAATTGGTTGCTCTAACTCTTCTAGTCTCTGAGATCTAGGTGTTCATACAGACAGACGGACGGACAGACGGACAGACGGACGGACGGACAGACGGACATGGCTATATCGACTCGGCTGTTGATGCTGATCAAGAATATATATACTTTATATGGTCGGAAATGATTCCTTCTGCCTGTTACATACATTTGCACGACTTTAGTATACCCGTTTACTCTACGAGTAACGGGTATAAAAATGTTTGTTGCAATGCTGCTCTATCACTGCTGGGAAGTCTGGAGAATGATCGCTCTCAGCACAGTGGGATGCAACCGATTTTTTTTGTATTGTAGTTTTATTTCGTCTTTTTCGAGGGTGTCCTGGAAATCTCTAGATTGGCTTGCAAAACGCTCGAAAAATCCGTCGGTGTCACAGAACTTCAAAAGATTTCATTTTCTTATTTGAAAATCTAGTTGGAAGGCATGTGTCCGATATAAAGTTCCGTCTCTAAAACAGAGTTGCATCACTCGCAAAAAGAAATGTCCCATTTTCTAGTTATGAGTTAATTTTATGTTTAAATTAAATTTGTTGACTGTGTTATATGTTTTATGATGCATTTTTAAATTATAATTTAAATTTAAGTCTTATTCCCCAATAATAAAATGTAAAATTTAAAAATATTTCGAACCGTTAGTCTGTTTATTGGTACACAGATGGTGCCACCAAAGGTAGATGGCACCAGCTGAGGTTGAATGTGAAGTTGGTTTTAATTGAAACAGCAGCATTCGGTAGGTTTTGCGAACAATTATTGAATCGCCAATTTTAATATTGAAACAAATTAAATATTTAATTTATTCGATGCAACCTGTCCAGAAAAATAATGTTGTTTACATTTCAAAAATTAATTTTGCTTATCAAAATTGTTTGGGTGGTGAGTTTTGCTAAGTCTTCTCCAAAAGCACGGGAGATTTGAAACCAACCTAAGAGATTTCTGGGACACCGAGCATTGGTTTTGGGTTGGAATTTGTTTGGAAGAGATTTCCGTGACACCTCCGTTAATGTCCGAATTATGTCCCGCTAGTCTGATTTTTATTTTGATATGGTCGTACCAACATATATACCTTATCGTATAATTGGTGTATACACCAATGTAGCATACTACGTTGTTAGTATAACTATTTTACTTTTGGTGTTTGTAAAAAATATATTTAAAGTCTTGTTAAAAATTCTGGATAGAGGTAAAATCGTATAGTTGTTATAGGCGGCACCCACTATATTTAGAGTTTTTGGATCCTTGAGTCAAGTTCACTAAATGATTCCCAAAAGCAATATTTTTCACAGTCTACAAAGCTTAAATATGACTTTAATCTTATTTTGAAAAGATGACGATTTAAAAAGTTATCTCCGAAATGCAGTGATTCAAAAGGTACCCAATTTTCTTACCTAGGTAAGGTATAAGGTAAATGTCAATAAATTTTCCTAGGTAAGGTAAAAGGTATCCGGAATTTCCAGTACCAATGTAAAGGTAAAGGTACAAAAAAGGTACTTTTAAATTAAAAAGCATGGTTCTTCAATTTATATTAGTTATAAATGTTAACTGCACTTGCTTGAATCCAAATATAAGGTTTACAAATGGTACATTTTAATATCATATGATGTTATATTATTATTATGATTCTCATATACCATCTCCCTTTTTTAATATAACAAGAGTTTCAAAAATTTCGTCACCTATTCTATATCTTTTTGGTGTAGGTATTTGGCCTCTACTGCTAAATATTCTTTCAATAGGGGCAGAGCTAGGCAAAATGGTATTATACTTATAAAAAGCATTGCATTTATTTTTATCCTTAAGAATAGATTCAAAAGTTTTCTATATCTGCAAGATAAGTAAAGACTTCCAATTCAATATTAGAATTTTCATAACAATTCTCAGTTTTATCCTTTCTTCCATTACTGGTATCGTAAAAGTCTTCCGAATCCTTTGTATTGGAACTCTCATTGACAACGGTTTCCAAATTTTCCGTAATTTCTTTAACAAGCCAATCTTTAGAACACTTTACAATTTTGTTGTTTTTATTTGGAATCCACTTCAATTTAAAGTGCCTCGCTTGAAGTCAAGAAATCAAAAACGATGTTTTTCTTATAAAGCCGTACTCCCATTTTCACTTGTGTAATAAAAAATTTTGCGATTTTCAGCATAAAATATGTCTAAAAATCGCAAAATGTTTACGAAAGTAAAAATGGGAGCTCGGCTAATCGTCCGCCTTACTCATATGTAGCATGGATCGTATAGTTTTTGAACACGGAATGTTTACCGGACCTCCAGTTAAAGCCACTGATACTTTTCTTTTCAATATGACAGAGCGCAGCAGCATCTCGGATATAATGTAATCGGAGCGAAAAAAAATATGTACGAAAAGTACCTAATACCTTACCTATTGACGAGGTAAATAAAAACACTAGTTTCCAAACAAAAAAAAATTCAATGACCCATTTCTAATGAAACTATTTTTAAGTGTAGTTTGGATTGGTTATCTAAAAAATCGATTTCTAACTGTTTTTCACGGCAACGTTTTTAAAATATGAATTTTTTCATTTTTTCGGTAGGTGCACTTACATTTAATTGACATTAAATAATTTCAATTCAAATTTGTCAATTTAGAAACAATAGAACCATGCCCACGTTGCTTGGCCTGAGACCCTCAATTGTTAATTTTGTATATATATTTTTTTTTGTATTTTGAATTGTATTAAATTTGTATTGAATTTCATTTCAATGCCAATTGAGATTTTTGAATTGAAATTATTTCATTTCAATGCCAATTCAAAATATTTAAATCGGAATGGAAATTTATAATGCCAATTAAAAAAAATTTGAATTGGCACTGCTAGATTTCATGCCAATTAAAATTAAACCTTATCAATTAGCATGCCAGCGGCACAACCCTGCTGTGTACCTTTGGTACAGATTATAAAAAGCAGTTTGGGGGTAAAAGATTGGTCGACAATGACAAGAAGGAGTTGATGACTATTTTTTCAAGCTCGTCTACCCTCACTCTATTGCCCAATGCTCATTTCCTAAGGATAGGACTCCGTCGTAACCCTATACATTTACATACACATTACTTTGTACACAAGCTGTGATGAATAAAAGTTGGCTTATTGCTTACCCGACGGCCTGCTTCATTGTTATGTAAATTCATTAAGCTACGTGCTTTAGATGTCGCTGGGCTCCGAGATTTGCCTCCATCAACATCTAATCCTCGAGCATTATAGTTGATATCGCTGTTTCGCGGATCAGGCGCTTCGCCAATTACAGCTCTCTGATTTTTTCGCTTGCGTTTACGCCGTTTGCCGTTATTGTCTCCATTGAAAACTTTTGAGTTTAAAATTTCCCGATTTATTTTTTCCTGAAACATTAGAAAGGTAAAATAAAATTGTTATATCTGCATTCTTTAACATTATAATTTACTGTCCAAACCCATACCACCGATAGCATTGACAATTCAAATAGTGGGGACGAAATAATTTCGACAGAAAAAAATCGACATAATTTCAAGCGAAATTATGTTGTTTTGTTTTGTCGGAACAACGTCGTTTGAAAACTGAAACTTATTCACAAGTGAGAAAATCGGTCAAGCCCGACTATAACATACTCTGTACCAATTCATTTGCCCCCGACTATAATATTATAATACATCCAAGGAAGTCACGCGTTTATCGTGCAATATTATTATTGTACGCTCATCTCTAAGGTTCTCTCTCTCTTTCTCTCTCTCACTATGATCTATAGAAGGAACGAATAATCTATCATCAAAACTGTGGGAGATATGACGTTTTTCCATATTCCGGGGGCGGGAGGGGGCATGGCAAAATTAAAAATAAACTTGATCTGCCTGCAAGTATAAGAAATATGTGTCCCATACATGTCAACCCTCTATCTCTTACCATCTCTGAGATCTGTGCTTTCATACAGACGGACAGACAGACAGACAGACGGACAGGCAGACAGACAGACAGACGGACAAGGCTATATCGGCTGTTGATGCTGATCAAGAATATATATACTTTATAGGGTCGGAAACGGTTTATTCTTCCTGTTAAATACTTTTGCACAAACTTAATATGGGCATTTCCACAGAAATGGTAACCGCAGCCAAAAATGTAATAGTGGTTAAAAACACTATGTTTTATCTAATTTTCATGGGGAAACAGTCAAATTGCATTAATGAAAGCCAATCTTACATTTATACATAATCCATTTCGAAATATTCGAATTTACGGCCGCGCTAGCGCCATTTTTCTAATTTGGACGTTAATTTTTCACCTTTTTTTTATAAAACTGCCTTTAGATTTCTTATACTTTTGCTATTAAAATCTTTCTGAGGGTACAAATGGTCAAAAAAGAATGCACAAGAAACCATGAGAAACTATGTGATCGCAATAAACTTAAAGTTTTTCTTATTATTATAATGGAAACCACATAAAAAGTATGATGAAACAACATGTCGCATGCGACATGTCGCGTGCGAAAGTGATTAAAATTAAATAAAAAATAAACTACTTAATATTTTTGAAATAAAATAAAAAAAATAATTATCTTGAAAACGAACAATTGCCCAAAATCAACTTTAGTACCAATTATAGTGCTTATCAAGAGCTATAAGTTTCGTCTCTTGTCAAAATAAAATAATGTTTTGGCATATACTTTTCTTCACTTTGAATGCGTACGAATGTCGCATTCGACATTTGAAAAATGCCCATATACTCTATGTACCTTCGGTACAGAGTATAAAAAAACATATTTGTCATATGAAAATCCATAAATCGGTATTTTATGAACATTTTCAAAACTTCGTGTTTGGTTTTTCTTGCATTCATTCAATGCAGCTTTCATTAAAACAAATTTGGTTTGAAAAGGTTACTTAATGCGGACACAGGACCTTAAATGTAAGCAAACATCGCTCAACACACGTTAATGCAAATATCGTCAACCTGACGTGCTGGGGGAAAACGCACAATTGATTTGAATTCATCGACCATATGGAAAGATTCTATCTTTTACGGCGCAAAAGTTGGCCGTTATTTTTAAACCTGTAAAATTTGACAAATTTCTAGGAAATTTTAATATAAAATTTGACTAAATAGCCATGATTCCAGATTTTGCAGGACTGTAAACATAAACCACGTTTCCATTCACTAATAATTTGATCAAATATGGCCGAGAAGTTCGCTAATGTCGACAATTCAGCCAAATTTTCTCCGAAACTTCCTAAGAATTTGTCAAATTATTTGTCTGTGTGAACTTAGCTTAACGGTCAAACAATCGCGAAATTGTCCACATTTGACGCAATGAGGTTGGGATATAGGGCGAATATACTATATAAATCGGTGATAGGGTATGGATATGTAACCCCACTTTACAAAATAATATGATTAATCGGAGCTGATTAGTTTTATTATGCGGCTTTACCTGTAATTCAAGCATTTCCTTTCCTTCCAATTTGGAATTAAGTATTTCCTTTGTAATGCGCTGTTGAAGCTCTAATAAATCTTCATGCTTTTTGCGAGATTCAGGCTCGCTACCCTCTTCGGGAAGGGGAAATGGCAACAACGGCATTGCTGTTACCTCAAAGATCTTTCGGGACGGAATAATACTACTGTTAGTCTCTAGGGCAGTATCTTTTAAAGCTGAAGCAGTGTTATTGCTAGCGCCATTTGGCCTCAAAGTAGTTGTTGATGGTGGCGTTTGGTCCAAAGCAGGTATCCCTATAAGTCCTGCCGCACCAACTTTAGAATCATCAGCCTGCATTTGGTTTCTTCTCTTCTGCTGCTGTTCACGGGTACGCTTTTGTTCGGGATTACCCACCCCTCGGGTTTCACGGCGTGTCTCCTTCTCGCGGACGTCTATGAAATCTGTTGCAAACCTGCAATTGTGTGCAGATTTGACAAAACAAAGGACATTACTAAATAAAGATTGTTTTGAAGTTTTGTGAATTTTCTACTTACTTGTAAGCGTACTCTAGATTATCACCGCAACCGCCCCAAGTCCAGTCGTCATGAAGCTGTTTGGGTCGCGATCCGCGCGAACATCCACAAGAGGCTAATTGTCCATCTCTGCAAGCACGTGCTATAAAGCTAGTCACCGTTGCTGCTGCTAATGCGTGAATAAAGGCCATCTCCGGTGCGGCTGCATGTAAAAATTGGATACAAAAATTTAACCCATGAAGGGTGTTTATTACAAGCTGTTACCACTCCCAGTTTCCTATCTACTAGTGCACCATTTTTCAGTTCTTTAGTTCAACCATATCTTAACGGCTTTTATGGATTACACGGCCTTATCACAAAACCGGTTCTAAGATTAACATAAGCACGTGACTGATTATTTAACACGGCGCGACACGTGGATCTTCCTCCTCAACCTCACACTCGCTTGCCCAAAATTTGGTTGAACACTCACCGCACACAGCAAGTAGACAAATACGATTTCTGTGTGGCTTTGTGCATATGCAAACACGTGCTTACAACAAGGCATTCACATTTTATTCCTCTTTCTGGATAAATTACTATCAGGCATGTTCTCAATTCCACTACTTTTTGAATCGAAAATCAAATGAAATTGCCCTCTTTTTACTTTTTGCAAACCACCGCTTCAAGCGAGAATGGCACTAAATACACAAGAGATAAACCACAAGTCCAAGCGAAACGATCGAAAATGAGAGGCTGACTTTTAGGTTTCACTCTTCGTTTTCTTTTGCACTGCCAAAATCTGGACACATTAAACTAAAAAAATTCTTTATAAATCAATTAAAGAATAGAAGGCAAATTAAATTTCATTAACGATTTCTAAATTGATCATAGAATTAAGGAAAACTCCCTTTATGTACATCTAGCAACTGAAAGAGTGCATTACTGTTTATTCCACCGACCAACAAGCATTACTTTTCAAAACGAAAAACTTTTTCGTTTTGGTGTTGCAAGAACATGAATCTATTCCACTTTCAAAAAGTTGCCGTGGAATTGAAATTGAGAACATGCCTGTATATATTATTTTAACAAAATTGATAGATATGACATATAACATTTTTGTTTTTATTACCCTTGAAGAGTGTATTATAATTTTGCCCAGGATTTTGCAACGCATAGAAGAAATAATCTCCGACATAAAGTATATATATTCTTGATTAGCACGACGAGCTGAGGCGATTGAGTTTGTCCGTCTGTCTGTTTCTACGCTAACTAGTCCCTGAGTTTTAAAGCTTTCGAGCCGAAATTTTGCACAGAGTCTTCTTTTGGCTGCACGCTGCTAATATGTCGGAACCTCCCGGATCGGATGACTACTTCTTGTAGATGCCATAAAGATTATCGTTCGAAAAATGGTTTTTTGTAAGAAAAACTTTTTTGATTTCAGAGTTAGCGAACTTAAACCCGGTCATTATTAAAATTAAATGTTTTCAAACTAATCTGCGAAGTTTGGTCGATATAGCTAACCTTTGGAGAAAGCTTTTTCAAGTGTATTAAAACTTCGGCACAGAAGTTTTACGTGCAAGCTAGTGACATTAAAAAACCGACCGGATTTTGCATCAGACTGAATTGACCGAATGAAGCAACTTCATTCAGCGTTATTCTTTAAGGTTTTAACTAAAATAAAATCTCACCCAAGCTTGTCATTGGACCAAACACAGTTTCATCCTCCGTGGTGCTACAGTTCCAGCGACGATTTTTAAACTGAAATTGGCATTCCTGTAACGAAAATTATCAAAATAATCGTTTTGTTATTAATTTTTTTGGTTTGGTTATTTTAATATCCCACGTTAAAGTCGGCCCTGCCCGACCTCGATATGCCCGTTACTCAGTTTAGGAAACAGTTAATCGACTTCTGAGGACGAAAAGTATGCAACTTTCTGTTAACTCGGCTATTCATTATCCGATCCTTATGAAAATTTGAGGGATTATATCTATTGAACATATAAATGTAATATTTCAGTTTGAGATCGATATATTTCAAATTGTGGGAGTTATTCAACATTTTTTATTGTGGGACGTGGGTAGGCATGGCAAATAATTGAAACAAACGTGATCTGCGTGCAGACAAGTAGACTCCTATACTTATCAATTTGGTTGCTCTAGCTCTTCTAGACTCTGAGATCTAGGTGTTCATACAGACAGACGGACAAGGATGTATTACTTACTTCAATACAGACGGACGGACAAGGATATATTACTTACTTCAATACTGTCGTAACTCAAAAAATTATATTTTTGACTTGATGATGCAGAAATATTCGCAGTATCGTGTTCTATATTGTGTAAAATTTTCATTTTGATATTTTTAATACTTTCGATGTAAGATAAGAATATGTCGCTATTTCTATTTACCGGTTCATTTTCATGATAGTGCAAGAGCGTCATATGTCAGTTGTCCTGCAGTCGATATTACTCAAAGATCCTTCGGCTTTCATCCAAACTTAAAGATCTATTTTCTCATGCTTAAATCGATTGAGAACTTTAAACTCGTTTTTCACAACATCAAAATTGTATACTCTGTACCAAAGGTACATAGTGTATATTAAGTTTGTGCAAAAGTATGTAACAGGGAGAAGGAATCATTTCCGATCCTATAAAGGCAGCCGAGTCGATATAGCCATGTCCGTCTGTCTGTCTGTCCGTCCGTCCGTCTGTATGAACGCACAGATCTCAGAGATGGTTTGACATGTATGGGACTTCTTATACTTGCAGGCAGATCAAGTTTATTTTTAATTTTAGCCACGCCCCCTACCGCCCCGCAATTTAGAAAAAACGTTATATCTCCCACAGTTTCGTAGACAGAAGGTTTGTACCTTCTACAGATATTTAGTAATCAAGATTATTTATCGATTTGATTGATAATAATGATAAAGATCGGGTTAACAATACTCAAGTTATGAGCAAAAAACTGCCAGTTAACATCCACCATGTGCTGTTTCTGCTGCTGCTTCTGAACTTTACTAGCTTTAAGAGAGACATGATTTATATATATAGTATATAAATATATATATATAGTAATATATACGCTATTAACTTACTTGTATGGCTGCGCGCGCACCTCGACTAATCGCCGGCATAACACTGGTGTGCAAAACGCAAAGCTTCTTCTGACCATAGGTCAAGCCGTTGACATGGTAGCAGTTATCAGGATTGAGATCAATTGGTTCAGAGTATGCCACAGGGCTTGTTGTTGTGTCATTAAAGTGTTCATTGGATGGAACTACGCCATACTGCTCCATGTGAGAAATCAGAAACTCACGACCATTTGACACGTCCGCCGACGTCATAATAATATCTTGATCGAAAAAGTTTGCCGGTCGGGAAGGCTTATCGAATATCTTCTCCACTGAGACTCCGGTAGCACGGCTGCGCTGCTGAGAACGAGTTACTCGGGACAATAGTTGCACCTCTGCTCTATCCGACTGAGACGTCAGAGCGGAATGCGCTTTAAAGGAATCGGGTATTTCAATGGATACCGCAAAGCGCTTGGTGTTATTAATTGTTTGTATA
Organism: Lordiphosa magnipectinata; assembly: GCA_037044535.1. Classification (NCBI taxonomy): domain Eukaryota; kingdom Metazoa; phylum Arthropoda; class Insecta; order Diptera; family Drosophilidae; genus Lordiphosa; species Lordiphosa magnipectinata. Next base: position 133,037 of record JBAMBO010004658.1, read on the forward strand.
ATCGGCTCAAATCTGGGCTGCATAAATTCGGACTGACCTCGGAACCACTCATCACGCTCCCGTTGCCGTTGCTGCTCCTCTTTTCGGCGTTGCCGCATGCACTTCGGAGAGTCTGGGTTACGAAGACAAGGAGGGCGCTTGGTGGCGCGCTGAGGAGATGGATCCGGCGTAGAAGTCGTAGGCATTGTTGTTGGAAGGGAAGAATGTGTTGTTGAACTAGTCAATGCTCCATTTAGCAAATGCACTTGTGGCTCAATGGCGATTTTGCCAGTTTCTCGCTCCTTGGTCCCATCCCCTGTCTCAGAACCAACTGGCTGAAGAAATGATGAGAGGCTATTAATATCGTCTTCGTTGTGATAGTAGCCGCCAAATGGTTGTTGTCCTGGTGTATGTGCACCTTGTGGCACCTTGCGCGTGGGCGGTGCTATTGGAGCAGCGTATTGGAAGACAGGTCTTTGCGGTCGCTTTACAGTCGCCGGTGAAGCCGCCGCTTGCTTAACTTTGTCTTTTTGTAAGCTTGGAAATTTCACAAACTTGGATTCAAAGTTGTTATTGGTCTTAGTCATATTGTGTAAAAACAGTATGTGTTTCTTCAAGTCGTCAATATTGGATGTGGGGTCTGGGTCTGGTGGCGATGCTGTACTGGTGTATGTTGCGGTTGTAGCACGACGCCGCGTGTTGGGAGTGCTGTATTTGGGAGGCGTTGCGCCAGTAAGGCGTGAAGGCGTAGGTGGCAGTTGAGGATCCGGTGATGCATTTTTTAGTGCCATGGGCACAATAAACTTGCGATCCTCGTCAGTTAAGCTAGCAGGTAGGCCGTTTTCATCGGTATCATCATCGAGCAGAATAATTTGCTTCTGGTCCATTTCCTCTTGTATCGGATGGACTCGTCGAGCCTGAGCGCTTGGCGGATCGTTTGGAAGTCTTTTAGTGAGGTCGGCTTTTACGTACCCCGTCTCAGAGTCACGCAGATCCACGGGTTTTATGAACGTACCCAGCTTGCGCAAGCCCTCCTGGTGCATATAGGCTTGCTCATCTTTTGTTATATTAAGCGGTATGCTTGTATTGGCCAGTTGTTCCTCCTGACTCCCAAATTCGATAAATGGTGACTTTAGGCCCAAACATCTAAATAAAGAGATAATGAAAAAGTGTTATACCATATTCAAAGATGCAATTCCATTTTAAAAAAATATCTTATGTTTATCAAAAATTGTTTCATAACCGTAACCCTATTACCTTTATTAACATAACCGGTTAACAGTACCGAAACAGAATCAAATACAGGATGGCTGATGAATATTGCTACATTAAGAAACTCAAATACCTTTTTTTTAGTGTATGGAAATAATTTTTTTTTTTATTCATTTTAAAGCTCATTCAATTTTATTAAATATAGCTTAATTAGTTTTACAATTTATTGAATCAGACATAAAAATACAGTTCGACATTTTTCCGTCCTCTTCCACCATTTAAAGCATCATCTATCTAAATTCCAAGCGAATCAACAGGTCTGCTGCGTTCAGTTTGTTAGCCATTTGAATTTTTTAAGGGAATAAGTTCAAATCTTTGTGCATAATTGTCTGCAATGACTGTCTGTTGATACTTGAGCGGACGAAACTCTTTGTGGAAACACTTGGATTGTTTTGTACGGCAGCAACTACAACTGCGTTTGTTTTCTCTTTCCGAACTGAAGGGATTCGATGGTAAAGTCTTCTTGCGACTGTCCCATGCTCGGCAAAATTGTTTACAAGCCTCATTATGGTCCATCTGCTCGGAGGATTGCCGCCAAACGTGCGCTTATTGTTTAGTTAATTAAAAACTTAATAACCATTACCAAAGGAAATTTTTCGTTATTTAAAATTTAGTTACAATTACAATTATTTCAATAATTGTACCTAAACATGGAATTATTGGCAATTTGAAATAATTAAAGTAATATCCAATGGAATTTTTCATTACATGAAAGTAGCCGCAATGGTAATTAAATTACGGTCAATTAATTTTTAATTACCCAAAAATTACAATGGTAATAGTAATGGTAATTTTGATTTACAGCCCTGACTGAAATCAGCCAATTTTTGTTTAGAACTGATCTATTTTAAGATTGTTTGCGCTACGATTCAGGTTCGACACGGACTTCCTAAAAACCAGTAGATTCTGCCTCGAGAGCTCTTCATTTCCATTCCACTAGGCTCAGCAATAAAAGTGCGTTATTTTGCTGCTAGCAGATTACACTAGTTTACAGCCAAAAATACCCATATCTACTGGAACTATTTTTAAGTGTATTTCGGATTGATGATCTCAAAAATCGAATTTTTTTTTTAATTTTGTCGGTAGGTGCACTTACATTTCGACCAATATTTCACTTCATAATAGTCAGATGGAGGCAAGCAAGATATAAATCGAAATGAAGTTCAATTGTCTATAATCGCTTATGACATTGTTTTCATATCGGTTAAGTAGTTTGAATACAAGGATTAAAAATATTTAAAAAAAATCGATTTTTTGCTCGAAAACGCAATAAATTTTGTTTCCAAACGACTAGGAAAAATATTTAAAAACTAAAAAAAAACTATTTTTATTTGTTCTACTTAAGAACTGCATTTCTACGAAGAAAATAAGATGTCGATGAATACAGGATATAAAAACAGGATTTTTGATTTTAGAAAAAAAAAATTTTATTTGCTTCGACTTTTGTTCTGTTCTGGAATATTTTTTCTGATCTGGCTATTCGCTCACTTCTAATATTGATCAAAAAACGAAGAAAAATAAAAAATAATTTTTGTAAACACCTAAAATAATCAAATTTGACTGTTAGTTCCTTCACTTAAATTGATCCCGCTACAATATTAATTCATGCCTTATTATCTTTGTAGAAGTGTGATTCTTAAGTTGAAAAAATAAACATAATTTTTGTGAATTTTTCCATATATATCATCTAGGTGATTAAAAATTAAATTTCTTACATTTTCGAGTAAAAAATCGATTTTTATACACTTGAAAAGTGTATCATAACTTTACCCAGATGTTTGCAAGGCATAGAAATATTCATTTCCGACCCCATAAACTATATATATTCTTGATCAGAGCGACGAACTGAGTCGATTGAGCTTTGTCCGCCTGTCTGTCTGTCCCTCTGTCTGCCCATCTGTCTGTCCATCTGTCTGTCCATCTGTCTTTCCGTCTGTCTGTTTCTACGCAAACTAGTCTCTCAGTTTTAAAGCTATCGAGCCGAAATTTTGCACAGAGTCTACTTACTGCACGCAGCTAATATGTCGGAAACGACCGTATCAGATGACTATATCTTATAGCTGCCATAGGAATCATCAGTCGAAAAATGTGTCTTAGTCAAAAAAACTTATTTGTTTTCAATGTTAGCGTCCTTAAGTAACCTCAAGCAAATCGTTCTTAAGGTAGATGATTATGAATATTAAACGCTTTCAAACTAATTTGAAAAAGTTTATCGTCTTTAAACTCGGCGTTTGTTAATTTTATATGTTTTTAAAAAGATTCGCGGAATTTGGTCAAAATCCGATGTTTAGCTGTCGGAAAATGGGTTTTAGTTAAAAATTTTTTGATTTTTAGGTAAGCGTTCTTAAACTCTGACATTTCAAAAACACCATTTGAAAGGGTATAGAAACTTCGGCACACACGAAGTTAGCTTGGCCTCCTCGATTATAAGCTTTTTAAGTAAAAACATGAAACTATTTTTTAACTAATGAATGAAATATAGATTCATCGTTTTATTTATTCGTGACGCCTCCTTAAATCGTGCATGAATCGTGAGTAACGAGAAACGTGGAACAATTATTAAAATAATTGTAGAGGTTACTGAATTTGTAATTTCGAAATAATATTAATTTTAATTACCCCAAAAATTTTAATAATAATTTCGATTTACAGCTCTGATCCAAATATCTCTTAAAGTAAACTTGCAGCGCCTAAAAATATTTATGGTAAGTTTGGAAAGTTACCTTTTATTTGTAAGCATGTTTTATAAATGGCAGCACTTGCTCGCTGCTCGTGAGCAGCTGCACACTGCTCGCGAGCTGGGACCCGTTGCTCGCGAGCAGGTAGCCGCTGCTCGTGAGCAGGGTGCGGCTGCACGTGAGCAACTGCACGCTGCTCGCTGCGTAAAAGGGGTTGTTGTTGTTCATATTTGCATGTGCAAAAAAGGTTGAAGAGAATTTATGACGTTAAACATTTACGTCTGCGTAATAGAATGAGACTTGTCTTATTGCAGGTACTGATTGTATTTTGGTTAATCCAAGGGTAAATTGTCTACAAATAGGTAAATCATTTTTATGACAAAGGCTGATTGCCGAAGCCTGACTGAGTGTGAAAAGCTCTCTCAGGATAAATGGGTACACAAACATGCACAAATTTTTCTGACAGCACAACAGTTATTGGTGGCGACCTGCCTCCATTGTAATGCTGTTTGTGTCCAGTTTTTACAGTTGTATGCAAACTAATGACCTCGAACAGGCTAGAACTTGCTTGTTTAATAATCAAAAAGGTCGTTAAAAAAGAAGCATGTAGTTCTTGTGAGATGCTTTTTTGGGGTCAAAATGAGTTATAACATCGGGCTTAAGTCAATCTCAGTCATTTTTTGATGCATCCTTTTTCGGATGAAATGTAGTTCGAGTATCGAGCTCAATTTTATCTCGGGTATTCTTGCACCAAGCCGACTTCGAAATCAAATCAAGTACGAATATCGAGCTTAAATCAATATCGTACCTCGTACCTTGATTGGATCCGACTGAGGGATCAAGTTGAGCTCGAATAACAACATAAAATCAATCGCGTGTGAGCTAAAGTCGGGATCAAGACAAGAATTCCGGGATTGAAAACTCCATACTCAAATCAATCCTTCTCGTACTTGGTTTGAGAAAATCCGGGCTAAAGTCGGGATCAAGACAAGAATTCCGGGATTGAAAATTCCATACTCAAATCAATCCTTCTCGTACTTGGTTTGAGAAAATCCGGGCTTCACCGACTTCTGACATCGAAGGTACATAGAGTATATTAAGTTTGTGCAAAAGTATGTAACAGGGAGAAGGAATCATTTCCGACCCTATAAAGTATATATATTCTTGATCAGCATCAACAGCCGAGTCGATGTAGCCATGTCCGTCTGTCCGTCATTCCGTCCGTCCGTCTGTCTGTCTGTCTGTCTGTCCGTCCGTCCGTCTGTATAAACGTACAGATCTCAGAGATGGTAAGAGATAGAGGTTTGACATGTATGGGGCATATATTTCTTATACTTGCAGGCAGATCAAGTTTATTTTCAATTTTTGCCACGCCCCCTCCCGCCATACTCAAATCAATCCTTCTCGTACTTGGTTTGAGAAAATCCGGGCTTCACCGACTTCTGACATCGAAGGTACATAGAGTATATTAAGTTTGTGCAAAAGTATGTAACAGGGAGAAGGAATCATTTCCGACCCTATAAAGTATATATATTCTTGATCAGCATCAACAGCCGAGTCGATGTAGCCATGTCCGTCTGTCCGTCATTCCGTCCGTCCGTCTGTCTGTCTGTCTGTCTGTCCGTCCGTCCGTCTGTATAAACGTACAGATCTCAGAGATGGTAAGAGATAGAGGTTTGACATGTATGGGGCATATATTTCTTATACTTGCAGGCAGATCAAGTTTATTTTCAATTTTTGCCACGCCCCCTCCCGCCCCCGCAATTTGGAAAAAACGTCATATCTCCTACAGTTTTGAAGATAGATCGTTCGTACCTTCTAGAGATTGTAAATTAATTATTTATCGATTTGCTGAAGGAATGATAAAGATCGAATGAACGATACTCAAGTTATGAGCAAAAAAGGGCCAGTAAACACCCAGCACCACCCCACCCACCACCGCAGCATTCTATTGAACGTCAATCTTAGTGAGAGAGAGAGAGAGAGAGAGAGTGAAACTTAGAGATGAGCGCGTATAACTCGTGAGCAAATGCGAGCTGAGACGTTAAGGGTACAGAGTATGTTATAGTCGGGCTTGACCGACTTTCTTTCTTGTTTTGCTCTATCTTTTGTAGTTTCTGAGATCGACAAAGAGACAAACGGACATAAGGAATATTCTGATCTCTCAGGTTTTATTTTACGTGGCATGTTCCATAGACAGGATTACCCTGTACGCACTGAAAGGTGCATACGAGTCCCCCAGGTACAGTGTTGCCATTTTAGCTATTTAGTTGCTAGATCTCGCCATTTCAAAAGTGGAAATGCTATTAAATTTTTGAAAATGCTAATAGCTACAATTCGTAATGCAAAATAATGACTAATAATACCTTTTGAAACCCGAGCATTCTATGCTATTGATCTACCCCTTAGTACAATGCCTTAGAAGTAAATAAAGCACTAATGAATTAGGCATCATCATTAAAAAAAAATAGAGGAAAGCTAACTTCGGCTCGACCGACGTTTTTATACCCATGTAGCTTGTATGATTTATATAAATTAGTAGCCTGATTCCACTGACACAAATATGTACATTCGGCCAAATGTACATATTTTTGCCTCCTTTATACATTTTCTACACCCAATTTCTATGCCAGCTATACTATATAGTTGTCCTATCAAAGCATTCAGAGCATTCTATGCTATTGATCTACCCCTTAGTACAATGCCTTAGAAGTAAATAAAGCACTAATGAATTAAGCATCATCATTAAAAAAATAGAGGAAAGCTAACTTCGGCTCGACCGACGTTTTTATACCCATGTAGCTTGTATGATTTATATAAATTAGTAGCCTGATTCCACTGACACAAATATGTACATTCGGCCAAATGTACATATTTTTGACATGACCTCCTTTATACATTTTCTACACCCAATTTCTATGCCAGCTATACTATATAGTTGTCCTATTAAACTTGGTGGAATTATGTGAAAGCATAGAAAACTTATAAATACGAAGTTTGGGGACGTTTGCGTTGAAGACAACAAAGTTTTTCTCACTAAAACCACATTTTCGACCGATGGTTCCTATGGCAGCTATATGCTATAGTCATCCGATCTGGCCGGTTCCGACAAATGTGCAGCTTATTTGTACCAAAAGACTTCATGCAAAGTTTGCTTAAGATAGCTTTAAAACTGTCGGAGGAGATAGCATAGAAACAGACGGACAGACCGACGGACATGGCTATATCATCTCAGCTCGTCATGCTGATCAAGAATATATATACTTTATGTGGTCGGAGATGCTTCCTTCTATGCGTTACAAACATCTCGACAATTTTAATATACCCACTACAAAATAGTGTAAAAATAGATCCAGTTCATGAGTGATTTTAGTCATATTTCATGTCTAATGAAAAACGCTCTATCTGTGCTGAATTCATGACGGAAAACTCTGTAAAGAAAATCATGTTTTTAGAACCACCTCTTTCAAATCGGGGCTGATTTCAGTACTGAGCCCACCTAACTGGCACACAGAAAAAAAATCACATACCTTAAGATCTATGTGTAATGGATATTATCATATCCTTTTAACTGTGATATTTTAATATCCTTTTGACGATTTTCAGCTCCACTAGATGAAAATCTAAGATCAGTTTTACATTAAATGGATAGTTGTTGGGCTTAGCACATCAAATATACAAGATCTTGTGCCGGCTAAGAACTATTTCTTAAATTAAATGTATATTTTACTATCCAGTCTAAATGGATACCAAATTTATTCAATGGGTCATCAATAAATATCGTTTAATATATTTATGTTTAGTTTAAACTAGCCAATAATTCACAGAAGGTGCATTTGGTGCTTACTGCGAAATCACAGCCATTTTTAAGTTTTGACTTTTTTGACTGTGATAAATGCCCTTCAAAGTATGAAAACTATATTTCCTGTTATAATTATCTTTATTATGGATCCGTCTTACACAATCCGCACTGTTAATTCACCCAGGTTTTTGGACTAGTTACACAGTGTACCACAACATGTTGATACCAACGAGACCAACAAAATTTGAAAGGTACTTATGGTAGTTAAAAAACCCTGACTGGGATTGGTCTGATTGGCTAATGTTTTTCTGTAATTGACTCTTGAAGTTTTCAGTTTTTTTGAAAAATGTTTTGTTGTTGAAGTCTATATATCATTAACTATTTGAAATTTTACTTTACTGTCTTAAGCAATTTTGTAGCTCTTTTGACCAGCTCAAAACCGACTTCATTACAGCATGGCGACAACGTAATCGATTTCAGCTTGTGCTACGAGCACTGGTCCATCGTCTTCTTCATCTGGCCTAAAAATTGCGTCGTTGGGATCTGTCTGCTCTGTCATTACCGTTACTGTGTACGGACGCGAACACCAAAAAGTGGTGGATCTGCATCCAAATGTTGCTGTGGAAGTGAAGCATGAAGCACGAACGTAAATTATCTTTGACATTTTTTATCCTGTTTATCCCACATATGAAATGTATGCACCAATCACCCTTGCTACATATCCGGTACGAGTAAACTTAAAGCTCAAAGCTCGTTGACCATTTTCAAGTAGCATACACAAAGCAAAAAATTCAAAAGTGATCGTGTATTGGCTCGTATACTGAATAGTAGAAATACATAAGTTGACTCAAAGCTTCGGCTACAAGTCACCGCGAGTACTTGTTGCAGAAGTCAAAGATCTATTGCGGGCTGTTACGATCACAGCGCGTACACGAGTAACCCAAGTATGCAAAAACAACAAATTGTGAGAGCAAAAGAGATAGAATGATTTAGGCATGTATTCGACGGCAGCTGTTTTGTTTTTGTTTTAGAGTTCTTGCAAACACAACAACAAGGAGAGTAAGGGCCGTTTTCAAATGTTCATTTTTTTGCTCAAATCGAAATTCATTTAGATTTTGCATCTAGATCAGCGATGCCCAGCCGTATGCTCTTTGGGTACGTTTTGTTATTGTAATTCCACCAAACATAGGAAATCAATGATCGTATACATGCAGGGCGCGAGGCATACAAAACGTCACACACGCTAACGATTTCGTGTGTATGCGACGCGTAGAACAAAAACCGGTTTTGTTCTCTTCTTTGATTGGCGTATGCGAGCGCAAGCAAACTGACCAACAACAATTTCATTATTGGTATTGGTGTTTATCTTTGTGAGTATTGGTGAGTGCTCTGTCGTATGCAGCTTTTGGGCATGCCTGATCTAGATGGTTTTTGTGCAATTGGTTGTCTCATGTAGGTTGATTATAAATTCGGGCATTTGCGCCACGGTCACACCGGGCGGGCTGGAATGGCCTAATACTAGGTTGGCAGCACCTCTGCACTCGTCTGAATTATGTTTTTTTATTGCGCGCCAATTTTAAAAATTAAAGCAAGAATTTTACAGAGAAGGAGAAGGTTTTTCTTTTGGAACGACTTGTTACTATGATGGGATATTAAGCAGTAGGTCGAATCATATGTTCACACAGGTAAATAATTTGGACAAATTTTCATGAAAATTGGGCTATATAGGCAAAATTGTGAAACTTTCCGGCCATATTTGATCAAATTATTTGCGTATTTATTGCGTGGAACCATAGTTTAAGATTTTAATCCTGTAAAATCTTTAATCATGGCTATTTTTATCAAAATTTAGTCAAATTATTAAGTCGCGTGTATTATAGTCAGTAACTCGCATGATACCCGCCCGTGACCGCCGTAATGCTCGCTGTGACACGTTTAGCCGACAGCTTTAACAAGCTTGTTCAATTATTACCCGTGTGTAAAAAAAGCTTACACATTCTGACATAATTTGCTTACGATCATTTCTTGTGTGTCACACCAAAGTGGCGTGCACAAAAAAGCCGAGTAAATGCGCTGGTGTACACGAAAATTACGTACTCGTTGCAGGTCTCTGGTATGCACTCTTAGCATCTTTCTTTAGCATGTCAATTTGGATCTGACTATTTCGATCTTTCCATTTGGTTCCATACGACCGGCGCACCAACTAACATTCGTTCTTGTTATGCACTTGAAAAGTGTATTATAATTTTGCCCAGAAGTATATATATTCTTGATCAGCATGACGAGCTGAGTCGATTGAGCTTTGTCCGTCTGTCTGTTTCTACGCGAACTAGTCCCTCAGTTTTGAAGCTATCGAGGTGAAATTTTGCACAGAGTCCTCTTTGGACTGTACGCTGCTAATATATCGGAACCGACCGGATCGGATGACTACTTCTTGTAGCTGCCACAGACACGATCGGTCGGAAAATGGGTTTTAGTGAGAAACATTTTTTTGATTTCAATGTTACCGCTCCTAAACTCGGTCATTATTAATATTATGTATCATTATGATCTGCGAAATTTGGTCAAAATCGGATGACTATGTCATATATCTGCCATAGGAACCATCGGTCGGAAAATGGGTATTAGTGAGAAAAACTTTTTTGTTTTCAAGTAAATCGTTCTCCTCCAATAAAAATGGAGGTGTTTGCTATTGGCATAATTTCCATGGGCTATTCGACGAATTCGGAGAGTTGTTTAAAACTAGTGAATGGCGGCTTTATATTTAAATTAGTTTAAGACTCAATGTTCAGATCGACTGTATCAGCGACTAAGGCAAATGCATGGGACTCATTTTGTTGAGTGGTTGCTTGTTTGTTGGGCAACTTGCGAAGGTCCGACTATAAGGAAGTCATCGAAGGCATGCTTACTAACTACAATGAAATGGTTATGAATTGTAGTTCTTTCTTATTTTATTATTTTCTTAAGACGACACTTTTTAAAACAGTTATGACCGACACGAACATGAACGTTCGGGATCGCAAAATTTTTATTATTTTGTAAACTAGTGTTATTTAATTTATTATACTTACATTACGAGAATTGTTCTCCATTTATCAATAATTACAAAATGAATAGTAGGAGAATTACAACCAAATCAGCACTGTTAAACAAACAGGCAGAGCAAGAACCTGAAACCAGGAGGCCTCTAAATTTCATGGACCATATATTGTTCAACAGCAGAAGAAGAGTGGCTGACAATAGGTTGTGCTTAAGACAACCTACATAGATTGTGATTAGCTCTGTGCTAAACTGTGCTAAATATCAATGTGAGAGCGAGACACACGAGATGACAAGAATTACAAGGTAGCTTAACTTTGACTCAATGAATCTTTGAATCAAGCGAAATGAAATGATTCAATAAGAGCTCTTTCGTTTCGACATATGAGTTGGTTCGATAATGTGCACAGAGTGATTGCCTATTAACATGATTTTGTGTCGAGCTTGTGCAGGGCTCTAATAGCTATGAACAGTACCTTGTATAGAATAATGTTCATAATTGCTCTCTTATTGAGAAAATATACGATGAGTGGTAAAAACGAGAGCGTAAGTTAAAGTCGGCTGTAACCGACTTCGATATACCCGTTACTCATGGAAAAAAAATAAAATAGCCTTCCTGTGTGTTTTTAACTCGGCTATTTCTCATCCGATCTTGATGAAAAGCCTATAGATACTGCGAAAATAAATGTAGGTTTTAAATATGAGATCGATATCTTAAAAATTGTGTGACATTTTAATACTCTGAACCAAAGATACACGGAGTATATTAAGTTTATGCAAAAGTATGTAACAGGGAGAAGGAATCATTTCCGACCCTATAAAGTATATATATTCTTGATCAGCATTGACAGCCTAGTCTATATAGCCATGTCAGTCTCTCTGTCTGTGTGTCCGTCTGTATGAACGAAGAGATCTCAGAGATGGTAAGAGATAGAGGTTTGACATGTATGGGACAAAAACTCATTATACTTGAAGGCAGATCAACTTTATTTTCAACTTGTGCCACGCGCCCTCCCGCCCCCGCAATTTGGAAAAACGTCATATCTCCTACAGTTTTGATGATAGGTTGTTCGTACCTTCTAGAAATCAAAATTCCTTATCGATGTGCTAAAGGAATGATAAAGATCGGATGAACGATACACAAGTTATGAGGAAAAAAAGTTAACCGGCAGAAACAAAGTTTTCCCCGGCAAACTTATTGGAATTACGGGATTCCTGAAAAAAATACACATAATTTATTTTTTGGAATTTCTGTTCTTGTCTAACAGTCCTCTTGAACTGCACAATATTGCTCTTTTGCGAGTCCCTGATCCAAAATTAATGCCCAGGCATTGTCGGCGGAAGACCGGAAAAGGTTCTTGATTGGGTGTGATCATATATTTCAGATCACTTTTGCCTTTTCCGAAATTATAGAAAGTAACTTAAGAACTGCTGCACGGACAGCTTGTCCTTTTTATGAGCAGCTGTGCTTGCTGCTTGTACCAATAATCGCACGTTATCTCCCTCAGTTATTGATAAATCAGCAGCTTGTTTCCTCCGACCCCTGATACCCTTAAGCGTAAATGGTAATCGGGGACGAAACACTAGGTTCGTGTGGTTCTCAATGGCTATGAATTGATTTTGCTTTGGCCAGTCAGGATGTCGACGTTCAAATTGTTGCATTATTCGGTTACATTTCCGGCATTTCATCGTCAGATTTGCACAAAATATCCTTCCTTTTTTCTTTTAAATATTTTTCAGATACATCTGAAAGACTTTGGCTTAACCCCTCTCTAAAGCAATCAAAAATAACATCTTTGGGAGATCGACACGTCGCATTTTTCCACTTGGCAAGCAAGTAGGTCGGGTGTGGCTGCTGGTGCGGGAGGTATGGGTTCAATCCCGAATAATAAATCTAATAAAAAGTTTTTTCTTTTTTTAGAATGTAGCTTTTCCTCATCCGGTCACCAGCTATTGGAACCAGCTGTGAAGTAACTAGCCATGAAAAAGTAAAAAATCTCAAACTATGCCGTTCGTATTATGCGTTTAACTGTAGGTTCCTTTCTCTTGTGCGAAAAATTATAAGCACACACGCCAAGAGATTGAGAGAAGCTTGGCCTGGCTCTTTTTGGTGCTGTTGAGCCAATATTACATTTACAAGCAAGTAGGCATTTGAGAAAATGCGGTTGAGTCCTAAAAGATGAAATTTCGCAAAAACTGCGCAAACTGCAGACTGAGACAAAATAAAGCGGAAGCGCAATTGATGGCTCTACAAGATGCAAAAAGTCACTGCCCTTTCAAATCTAAACAAAATTTGGTAGGGCTTTGCAAAGTTGAATTTACTTCACAAATTTTTTTTCGTGAGTTGCCTTACGAATACCCTTTGCTACAAAGGCAGCACGATTAATTTCTACAGATCAAAGCTACTTACACATAGTAAATACCACAATGATTAGATTCCATCAAAAATATTTGAGAAAACTTTGTTTTTAATAATTTTTGGCAATTGCACATTTTAGCAGAAAAACACACACTGAACATTGAACTGTCATTCGTTAGCATAACCTAAGTTTAGCAGCTGCTCAGTTAACAGGGCTCTGTTAAATCAAAATTCGTGGTATGTAACATTGAAGACTGATGTATTTGTGAACTAATGAGAAAAAATCTCTTTTGGAAAAGGGATTTATGCCTAATAAATGGCAAAATTTCCTATAGTGGTATGATAACGAATGATTATTGAAAAATAAGAGCATAATCTACTGCTGCGACTTACAATTGTTAAAAATTAATTGAAACAATAGTTTTGATCAATTTTTTTGGATGGTCATTGTGGTATGTACTATATGTTATAACCTTTGGTCTGTATGAATTTATCATGGTGACCTTGTAGTTGGAGGTATTCGTATGGCATCCTACCCGAAAAAATTTGTGCAAAAAATGCAACTTTGCAAAGCTCTAACAAATTTTGTTTAGATTTGCTAAGGTTGCACCTAGTAAAGCCATTAATTCCGCTTCTTTGAGAAGTTGTACTTTTTATGAGAATTTGGGCAATGTTGACTTTAATGCCATGTGGCGAGATTACTAAGATTAATCTAATTGTGGCAATTGGTTTTTTGATTGTCTCAGTGGTTGTTTAAGTACAAAAATTTCTCTTGCTAAAATTGATTAACTTTATGTAAGTTATTAATAGTGACAACCAATTTCTATTGGATAAGATAAAGTAGCTTAAACAATTAGAATCATTTTTGAAGAATGTGAGTAAATATGTAACTTTTTGAAGCACATGATAGAACAGCTCAATTCGCAATAAAAAGCGCGTGCAAATAGCGCTGCTTCACAGTGTTCAAGTGCTTTGTTGTCTGACAATAGATCGTCAAAAACAGCATGAATCAATACTCAAGCTTTATTTTGGTCACCGCTGCATTCGTGCTAGGCATTGCCTTTCTTGCTCCGGTAGCGTATGCTGAAAACAACTATCTTTGGGGAGAAGTGGGTGCCAATGATTACAAGCTAGCCAAGGATACTGTGAAGAAAGCATTTTTCGTCGGCATTGAGCTGACAGAGAAATATGTGTTTAAGCAGGCGGTGAGTTTAAAAAACTATTATTTTCTTACTTAAAACGGATCCTGTTCGTTGCAGAATAACTTGGATGCCCTGACAATTACTGCTATTAAGATTACCGACAAGAAAAAAAGTAATGGAGCCACTGCCGAGCTCCTTAGCGGAGGGCCTGGTTCGAAGGGCGCCACCATACGATTCAAGTCTAAGCGTGGATGTGGCATCAAAGACGTCGTGGAGATTTGGGGCCGCTAGACATTGAAATATTTGGGAATAAACAATCAGCTAATACTGTGTGATGCACTGTTTACTTTCTCCACGAAAAACTTATCAAGCCAAGAACCGTTACAAGCTGTTTCAACATACACAATTTGTAGGGCCGTGTTAGGTAAAATGAATCGCTTTTCGTCAGATGGCGGTCCACGCAGGTGTTATTTGTGGCAGATGTTGGCGGTGGCACTGACACTGTTTCATTATCGAAGTAGGCCAACCGCGGGCAGCGATCTTAGTTTTAAATCGGCGCTATAAAAACGAGTGGCGACCGCACCACCAGCATCAGTTCACTTTCATCTTCACATTTCCAACCATCGGCCAAAAAAATGTTCCGAAGTTCTTTGCTTGTCTTGCTGCTGGGCACCAGTATCTGTCTTATTGCTGGACTAGGCGGCAACAATAGCGGAGGCAACGACTATACCTGGGGAACCAGGGTGACAGGCGATACGCTAATTGCAAACGAGATCGTTACCAGAACTAAAGCAATCATGCAGACCGTGACTAGAACATATACGCTGACTCAAGCAGGCACTGCGTTGACCATCTCCTATATAAATATAACGGACCTAAAACGCTTGCGCGGCGCCACTGCAGAGATCACTGGCGGAGGTGTGGGTAGCACGACTGTCACCGTTAGATTCACGTCCTCGAGAGGTGCCGGTATAAAGTCCCAGATAGAAATTTGGGGTCAATAAATAATATTAATTGAACGGCTCTGTTTAATACTAATTACACCAAGTACGACAGCCTTTAGTCTTAAGAGTTAAAGCCATTAACGATTTGTAAAATAATTTAAAAAAAGAAACCAGAAGAATATATAAGGTAAAAGACGTGTTTACTGTTCGAACGAAAATAATTTAAAATCTATCAGGCCCAAAACCTAGTTTGTGAAATAAAATGACAGCCTAAAACAACACACCAACAAACTCGAAAAAATGTTGCTCAGAATTATCGTTCAAACTCATAAAAAATTCCAAGGTTTATATACTCTATACAAAAGGAACACAGAGTATATTGGAAATTTATGTAACAGCCAGAATGAAGCATCTCCGACCCTATAAACTATATATATTCTTGATCAACATCAACAGCCGAGTTAAAGTCCTGGCCCTGCCCGACTTCGATATACCCGTTACTCAGCGGAAGAAATGTTTAATAGCCTTCCTTAATGTTTATTCACAGAGCACCAACATTAATGTTAACTTATTAACATAATATTAGTAGACAGCGCATGCTGACCTCAAATATATAACAAAAAGTGTGGCTCTTACAGAAAAGCCCATTGAAAGTAGAGATCGATATCATAAACAATGTGGGAGCTATTTAAAATTTTCATAGTTGGGGCGGGAGGGGGCGTGGACAAAATATGCGTGGTGGCAATTCCTTTTGTCTACATTTCAAAATTGGTTGCTCTAGCTACAGACTAACGGACGCACAGGGCTATATCAACTCGACTGTTGATGCTGATCAAGAATATATATACTTTACATGGTCGAAAATGTTTCCTAGTGCATGTTACTTACATTTTCACGAGTTCTTTGAGCTCCACGAGTAACGGGTGTAATTACATAAGCCAAAAGGCTAGACTTTTGAAAGTATTTTGAAGGGTCGGTGGTGATTCTAGATGAATCTGTTTTCGAAAATGTTCCATCACGTGTAGATTTTTATTAACTTGAGCTTATAGTTGCTTAAAATGCCTACTTTGACTGTTTTTGGCTCGTTTTGTGACGATTCCATTTTTTTTTTGACTTTTAAATATTATAGTAAAGTATACCATTTCTTAACATTGAAATAAACGAACCCAAAGAATTTTTGTTCACCATTTTTAATACATGTACTAGAAATTACGCCATTTTGTACTGCCCACAAGTATGCAATTACTATTAGAATTACTATCTGTGCGGTTTTTCAAGGCATAGCTTTGGGCAGTAGACAATTTGGTTATACAGTATATCTCCGCTAGCACAAATCGTAAAATAAAATACATGGGATAGTTTGAGGAGAGAGAGAAGACACCGCCCACTTCTTTTCTCGCTGTCCAATTCTGAAGGAACTCAGGGTCCTATACTGGGAAAAAGATACTCTGACCGACCAGGAAATGCACAAGCTCTTAAACGGAAGTAATTGGCGTCCGCTCACTTTCTACCTTAGAGAGTGCCTGCAGTATCGACGCGATTTTTTAATGGACTATGGAGACATGTAACCAGACATCGGAATCGGGGAATCGGAGTTTAGGAAAATGTCACCTACATTTGGCTAACGGCAAACATGCCACAGCCAAAATTTATTATAATCATTGTAAATCCTTTTAATGTTTAAAACTTTTCGTCACTATAAGATTTTTGTACCTATATATATATATACACGCATTAATGGAAATCAATGAAAATAAATTTCAACTACTACTACTTCTAGTTTTTTTTTTAAAGTAAAGAAATGGTACTTCAAGATAATATTTAAGAGAACGAGCACAAACAAATGGATTCCCCACAAAACGCGCCGTAAAAGGATCAAAGTACGCATTTTAAGCAACTTTAAGCTCAAATTACCACCAACCCTTCAATATACTGTACCTTGTTGCCTAGTGTTATTCGTCATTTAGCACTTTGCTGAATAAGTTAAAGTTTGGGTATACCTGAAAGTGACTTTTTGCTGCGTGTCGATTACCGAATAATTTAATTGTTTAGAAATGTTCATTTAAAAATTCGCATTCTGGTATAGATTACTTAATGAATAGTTACAGGATTTTTTATATTATTAAAAAAAAATCGAAAATAAGACCGAAGATTGCTATTTATTCCATTAAATATATTTTGTAACAAAATTTGGGGCTCGAATACGCTTTCATCACTAGATTGTTCTATAAGCTTAGCTGGCGATTGCTTGCTCTTAAAAGTTTCAAAGTGAAATGTTTAAACAATAGCATTTTTATAAGAGTATATATTTGGAAAAATTCAAATTATCTTTCCATATTAAGTAATGTAAATTGAAACGTTTTACAATTGTTTTATTTGTGGATTTATTTAGTTTAAGCGTACTGCTGCTCCAATATTATGCAATATTTTGATTCTTTAACTCTTATAATGCTTCTTCTTATTTGCCATAAATTTCAACACGAAATATTAATCCGTAGTTGTATTGCGATTGTAGCTTGATATTCACAAAGTTGAAACCGGGACCTCCAGAGTAAATTGTCGCATGGCCGCCAGTGTTATTCGTCACCTGGTCGAACGCTCGTATGCCCGTTATGATACGCCCGTTACCAATGCCCTGTAGTGTGTGGGAGACCGAGTTATAAATAAGTGATAATAATTACATGGCGGGAATGGTTGCGATAGGGTGAATTTCCTTAATTCTAAATGAATATGTACCTATTGGCATGTATTTTTAGAAGACCATAGAATGATTTTTAGTTAAAAGCATTTAGTGAAGTGGATTGATTTTTTCAATAAAATAAGCATCTCCCATCCGCTTCTATGCAAATTAATCTATAACTCTTTCAGGGATGCTCAGTATCAGTTTCAATTGCGCATAACTTGACTATCGTTCATCCGAGCTTTACCAAACCTTTGACGGATCGATGATCGATAAATAATGCTGATTACTATATGAGGATTTTTATACCCGTTACTCGTAGAGTAAAAGGGTATACTACAGTCGTGCAAATGTATGTAACAGGCAGAAGGAATCATTTCCGACCATATAAAGTATATATATTCTTGATCAGTCTGTCCGTCCGTCTGTCTGTCCGTCTGTCTGTATGAACACCTAGATCTCAGAGACTAGAAGAACTAGAGCAACCAAATTTGAAATCTAGACTCCTATTGTCTGCACGCAGATCAAGATTATTTCAAATTTCTTCCACGCCCACCCCCGCCCCATAATAAAAAATGTTGAATAACTCAAACAATTTTATATGTATATTCGCAATATCTATAAGCCCTGAAATTTTCATCAAGATCGGATGATAAATAGCCGAGTAAAAAAATGCTGCATACTTTTCGGCTGTCCCACCTCAGGCACACAGGAAGGCTATTAAACGTTTGTTTCCATGAGTAACGGGTATATCGAAGTCGGTTAGAGCCGACTTTAACTTAAGCTCTCGTTTAAATTGTGGGCGAGGCAGAGACGTCGGAAAAATTTGAAATAAACTTAATCTGCCTGTAATAATTAGAAATGTATGTCCCATACAAGTCGAACCTCTAGCTCTTACCATTTCTGAGATCTATTTGACCATGCGGACAGACAAATGGAAAGAAGCTCATGACTATATCGACTTGGCTGTTGATGCTGATCAAGAAAATATATATTACTATAACTAATATATAATATATAATATATATAACTTTGGTACTGAGTATAAAACCGTTAAGTTGTATTGAAGGATATTTACGAATATCTATATTATTATATCTATAAATCAGGGAATCAAACCGAATCGTATTTCGGTCCCGGTTCTG
Organism: Lordiphosa magnipectinata; assembly: GCA_037044535.1. Taxonomy (NCBI): domain Eukaryota; kingdom Metazoa; phylum Arthropoda; class Insecta; order Diptera; family Drosophilidae; genus Lordiphosa; species Lordiphosa magnipectinata. The sequence goes on from JBAMBO010004658.1 coordinate 152,077, forward strand.
GTTCGTACCGAAATAAATGTTTCGGTAAAAGGTTTTGTTTTGGTTCTAATACTATTTTTGTATTCGGTTCCGTACCGGTACTTGGCTTTTTGTTTCGGTATACCGTTACGTGCCGGTATGTAACTGTAAAATATAAAGAAAGATCAGACATTGGTTTTCGTCCATCCGATTTCTAAGCGAAGACATAATATTTACACCCCGGAAATTAAACGTTTCACCAAAGATTTATAGATGATGCATGAGAAACAATAAACTATTGTTCTTGGGAGTTGACATTCGATCTCAATTTTTGCTTCCTGATGCTTTTAAGTCGGGTGTGGCGTAGCGGTTAGCCCGCCTCAGACCATCCAACAAAATATTAATTTTTTTCTTTAGAAAATAGCTTTTACACATCCGGTCACCTTCACCAGCTATTGGCGCCAGCTGTGAAGTAACTAGCCATGAAAAAGCAAAATTCTCAAACTTTCCCTTTCTCTTAAATACATGCTTTTTTAAGCTATACATTAGGCTTTCCGCCTTTCACTTTTCATTTGTCTGTTCCGAATCCTGGTGGAGACTAGCTCTCCTTATTATACACTTGAAAAGTGTATTATACTTTTGCCCAGAAGTTTGTAACGGATATAAGGAATCATCTCCGATCACATAAAGTATACCTATTCTTGATCAGCGTGACGAGCTGAGTCGATTAAGCTTTGTCCGTCTGTCTGTTTCTACGCGAACTAGTCCATCAGTTTTGAAGATGAGCTGAAATTTTGCACAGAGTCTTCTTTTGACAGCATGCTGCAGCCATTCGCAACCGCCCGGATGACTACTTCTTGTAGCTGCCGGTCGGAAATGGGTTTTAGTAAGAAAAACTTTTTGGTTTCCAATACTAGCGCTCTTAAACTCGGTCATGTTCTTAAACTGAAGGGCGCTGTCCATGGCTACGAAAACGGCCGCGAAATGAAAAACTCTATATAAAAAAAACTGCTAAGGAATTTTTGTGTGTCAAATTCGGTTTCTTCCAATCGCGAAAAATGCTTATACGTATTACGTCTGCCATTACGTTTTGTTCAAGCGCTGTTAAGTGCTTTAAGTGCTGTTAACGCCTCTTTTTTGCCGTGACGTGAACAAAATAGGTTTTTATTCTAATTTCTGCAGCGAAATTGAATGGCCAAATTGAAAATGAGCGCATCTAAAAAAGATTCCTGCAGAAAGCGTCGCCTAATGGCACTTTCTATGGCGGGCAAGCTGCATTTAATAAACGCAGTGAAAGTGAGGAGCGAGTTAAGGGGCTTGGCGGATAAGAAACACTCGGAAACCCGCCAGAGAACACCGGCGGATCGAAGCACGGTCTGCAACATCATGTGGCGTGTCCTGTCACCACAAACCAACAGCGAGGAGCTAAAAATCTATTTGGCCAGCATTCAAACACTTCACACTCCAGACCCCTCAATCAGTTCGATTTGATTCGCCTCAACTATGTCTTCGATCACAGCTACCAGACCAAAAGGAAAATCATTGAACAGCCGCCGGTGCTCAATGATCGCGACAGCAAAACGGCCACAAACCAAATGCCCGCTCCCAGTTCAGTGGACAGCGAACTGCTGGCCTCCTATCAAGCGGTAGTATAGCGGATAGTGCAGCCTAAAATGACCCCCTGAAGGTGACCGAGCAAAAGCGGATCGGGCAATGTGGATGTGCCCTACATCAATGCCAATTTTATCAAGGTAAGAAATGGGCGAACCAAACTTCAACTTTATAAATCAATTCCATTTCTTAAAGTTTCCCTGACAAGGCCCCGACTACGTGGCCAAGTGCTATGTGACCACCCAAGGACCGCTGCCCATTACCATTTTCGAGTTCAGCGGAGCCGCCAAGTCACACATGCTACAGCAGTACATCCAGAAGATCATCATGACCTGACCAACTTTACGGAGGCAAATCGCCAAAAATGCGCGAATTACTTTCCAATCAATATGAACGAAATCTTTGCCATGGCAGCCAAGTGCGGGGTGTTCGTTAAGTGCCGCTGCTCGGGATTACATCGAACTGTCATAATGATAACAATTAATTTATTATTAATTTCATTTAATAATAAAAATATATTAAAATAGCACATTAAATATGTTATATTCATAATCCTGCAAGGTGTTGGTGTTTATAAGTTCGCGGGCATATTTAACAGCGCCAGAGCAGCGCAAGGTTTCTTTGAAACGTTTATCGACAGAGTAAATTGTGTTATCGTGTTGTTAACATAGGCTTAGCAGACTCTGTTAAGAATCTGCGGAATATCAACTTTTTCACAAGAAATTTTTTGGCGACCCGTGGATACCGCCCTTGATCTGCGAAATTTTTTCGAAATCGCTAACCGTTGAAGCGAACTTTTTCAAGTGTATTAAAACTTCGGCCCAATTGAAGTTAGCTTTGCTGTCTCGTTTTTTATTATTGCTTAATCTGCCTTTCCACTTGTCATATATCTCTAAATAGTCGGTTGTCATAATTCTCTAAAGAGAAACTCTTATCCATCATAGAAGGCTAAATTTTCTAAATATTTAGAGGTATTTGATTTGCTATTACACTATTATCAGGGAAGTACCGAAACTTATGTTTCGGTAAAAGGTTCTGAATTGGCTCTAACATTATTTCGGTATTCGGTTCGTATCGGTACCTGGATTATTATTTCGGTATACCGGTACGTACCGGTATGTATAGAAAATATAAAGAAAGATCGGTCATCGGTTTTGCGTCCATCCGATTTCTTAGCGAAGACATCATCGTTCTACGCTTACTTGACCTTCTTAAAGGCATACAAACAATTGTATAATTTTGTTGAGTTTTCTGACCACCATTACATCTTCTTCGTTTTGTAAACGTTTTCAGATTAGAAAAATGGATAATGATTGATGCCATTAAAATGTTTTGTGAAGCTGAGCTATTTGTACTGTCCTTTTTCTTTCTATAAAAATACTTGTATCAACTAGAGGGCTGCATGATTGCAATCAAAGCAACTCATGAAGCCTTCAAGCTCAAAATGAATTGAAGGAGTTTGAGACTCACTCCAATGAATTTCAATAAATGTGAATGATGGTAGAGGGAAAAATTTACAACACTCAATCGATGAGAGCACGAATCGTAATAAATCGACATTGTCAAGGTGAAAATAATGGGAGGGGAACAAATTACGAAAGCGAGAAAGTAAATTTATTCTGTAGCAAAATTAAATGAAATAGCTTTAAAAACTTATATTGTTTTTATAATTCAATATTGGAATAAAGAATAAAGGTGATAAAAATAGTGCAAAGTTTAGCAGTTATTCAATTTCTTGCATCTGAAAATGCTAATTCAGAATCCACGCTCGTTGCAGGTATACAAAAAAAATTGTACAAGACTTTTAAGTAAACCGATAATGCGAAACTTTTTCCCACATGTGGTATCTGGGAAACCAAAGTAGGGTAAATTGAAATTAGAATAATTGGATGACGTTATCACGCAACAAAGAAGTATTTCATTGTATTTGTAGCCAAATAAAGTGTCACTTATGACACATGGCAAATGTTCCTTCGGTAATGGTGATGTGGTGCACATCTAATGCCTGTGAAAGTGACACTTTTAGCCTCAAGGATTTGTGTCAGAGCTGTATACTTCATTAAGTTTCACTTGAACAGAAATGGATAATACGTTTCCTTTCGAAGGTTATCAAGACAATATAATATAATGAGGTTCTAAGAATATAGGATGGAACAATTTCAAAGTGACTGGTCTCGCGTTTTTCAATTTTACAAATACATAAGTTTTGCTAAGCCAGACTCTTTTTTGAAAGCTTGCGAATTAACCAAATTGCATTAAAGTCCCACAAAACTAAGTGCCAGCTTTGCAGTATAGTTGTTGCTCTCAGAACCGAAAATGTACCGGTACAATGAACACTAAGATACCGGTACACAAAAAATTTGAAAAAAAAAAATCGGTTCCGGTTCTGGTTCTTAGTTTTAATTGGTTCTTTTCGGTATACGGTTCCGGTTCTGGTTCCGTTTTAATTCCCTGATTGTAAGGGTTAGACATTAACCATATCTGAGAATGTATTTAAGTTATGAACTGGAAATATTATGCGTGGAAACCTTCTTAATATAAGACTGGCTTTGAACAGGCTTAAAAGTTAATACCAGCTTGCATTCAGTTGAAACTTGAATATATTATATACGCTCTCATAAGAAAGATATCCACACAATGCAAAGGACCCGGGATTTCGATAAAATACACACACATATTTGTACAATTTCATGCATCAGCTCTGTAGCTGATCACATTCTTTCGCTCCAAATGTAAATGACCACTTCCAATTCAAGAACTAAACCAAGTTTAGAAGTTGGCGCGACAACGAGTCCCGCTTCTATTTATCTATAATCTATAATACCAGTCGTCTTGCACATAAGAACATCAAGTAAAGATCATTTGTTAGTTTTATTTGCGAGCCTTGTTATTTTCATTTTGGTGGTTTTAAGTTGGCCAATTGGGGATGCAAACTAGTACCTCCTCTCAAAATTGAGAGGCAGTGCAAAATTTAACTCAAATACTCATTGCTCCATGGCAGAGACCGGCACGTCTCAGTCTCCAGTGTATTGAACAGGGCTCTGCGGCAGCGACGTCGACACACCGACAGTATACGAGCTTATACTGCTCTCTTTTGCAACAACAAAGATGTGCTAAATGAGCGCGCTCTCGCGTAGCTAAACACACACACGCAACGCCAAAATGTGCATGTGTGTTTTGCCGGCCCCTGCTCCATGGCTAAAAAACTTGCAATTTTTATGTTAAATTTTAATAAGAATTAATTTGACATACACAAAAAACTAAAGAGACCGCAAGCAACAAGTCTACAGACAATTAGTTTTGTATGGCACTTGCGATACTTTTGCCCACAAGAAAAAAACCCAACATAGGCAATTTAAATGTAAAGATGGCTTTAAAGCCCCAAAGGGCCAAGTCAAGCTTCTCTCAATCTCTTGTCGTGTGTGCTTTTAATTTTTCGCACAAGAGAAAGGCACCTACAGAATGCGAACGGCAAAGTTTGAGAAGCTTTTTCTTGGCTGGTGAAGGTGACCGGATGTGTAAAAGCTATTTCCTAAAGAATAAAACTTTTTATTAGATAGTCCAAGGCGGGATTGAAACCACGCCTCCCGCACAGCAGGCCGGCAAACTAACAGCTGCGGCACACCGGCCACAAGCCCCACATTGGCATCCACGATAGTATCTCCGTAACCGTAGCGATTATCGCTATATAACACTAGTTTACAGCATTTTCGATCCCGCCCATTGGCAGTAATTTCGTATGTAAATCCGTTTGCTGATTCAAAAAATGGAGTCCATTAAATTTTTAAGTGGGGCCTTTTTCGAGAAATCGAGAAAAAGCTCTTTTTTGATTGGGAAGAAAAGTAGCTTTTGAAAAATGTATATCTTCGGTATCGGTTTATTCATTATGAAAAGGTAATGTTTTCTTGGAAGGTAATTGAATGCCCTATTATTCACTCAAACACCACTTCTTAATCTGGTGCTTGACTTCGAAGCTATAAAGGTTTTTATCGGCAATTTGAATTAAATTTATCACTTTTTTGAAAAAAGGTAGATTTTAAGTGCGATTTTTACCACGAAAATTGTGTAAAATGTATTTTATTGTCGGTCACAAAAGACTCATCCATTATAAATACAACGCCACATATCTCATGGCATTTAAGTAAAAACAGAAAGGTTTCAAGTTCAAACAAATTGACTAAGGGGCGATTTCTCATCTTTTACATAGAGCTATGTGTCACATAAACTTACAAATAGGAGAGTAATATGTGAGCGTATCTGACACATAGCAGCTATCTGGAAAAAAGAGAAATCGGCCCTTAGTTTTATTATACCCTTGCAAAGGGTATTATAATTTTGCCCAGAAGTTTGCAACGCATAGAAATATTCATTTCCGACCCCATAAACTATATATATTCTTGATCAGGGGGACGAGCTGAGTTCATTGAGCTTTGTCCGTCCGTCTGTCTGTCTGTCCGTCTGTCTGTCTGTCTGTCCGTCTGTCTGTCTGTCCGTCTGTTTCTACGCAAACTAGTCTCTCAGTTTTAAAGCTATCGAGCTGAAATTTTGCACAGAGTCTTCTTTTTACTGCACGCTGCTAATATGTCGGAACCGACCGGATCGGATCACTATATCTTATAGCTGCCATAGGAACCATCGGTCGAAAAATGGGTTTTAGTGAGAAAAACTTTTTTGTTTTCAATGTTAACGTGATTGAACTCGGTCATTAATAATATTATATACTATCAAACAGATTTGCAAATTTTGGTCAAAATCGGATGACTATATCTTATAGCTGCCATAGGGAACCATAGGTCGAAAAATGGGTTTTAGTGAAAAAAACTTTTTTGTTTTTATTTATTTATTTATTTAGAGTTGACAAAAAAAGGCTGTCAACGAAAACTTATATACGTTACAAAAATTTTTTATGAGCTAATGAAGCCTATCAAAGAAAATCTAATAAAATTACAAAATAAACTAATAACGACTCCGACACGGTGGGGGAATTTTATTTGCCCGTCCGGCCAGCTATGCCCCTATTCACAGCCAATTGTAGTCAGAGACGTTATTAGAGCTAACAAAAACTTTAATAATATAGAGATCGAGAAGAGGGAGAGAGAGAGAAAGAGAGAGAGAGAAAAAAACCAAAACCTATAGTTATGTAGGAACAAAGGAGAAAAAAATAAGATAATATATTAAATTAAAAAAAAAAAAAAAAAAACTGAGATAGAGAGAAAAATATATATATTTCAATGTTAACGTGATGAAACTCGGTCATTCATAATATTATATGCTTTCAAACAGATTTGCAAATTTTGGTCAAAATCGGATGACTATATCTTATAGCTGCCATAGGACCGATCGGTCGGAAAATGGGTCTTAGTGAAAAAAACTTTTGTTTTTAAGTAAATCATTCTTAAGGTCGGTGATTATTAATATTAAACGCGTTCAAACTAATTTGCAAAAGTTGATCGACATCGGGGGACTATATCTTATGGTTGCCATAGGACCGATCGGTCGAACATGAGTCTTGGTAAAAAATTTTTTTGTTTAGTTTTGTTAGCGTCCTCGCTGATGACTTTTTTTATATGCTTTCAAATAGATTCGCAAAATTGGGCCGAAATCGGATGACTATATCTTAAGGCTGCCATAGGGCCGAACGGTCGGAAATTGAGCCTTAGTGAGAAAAACTTTTTTCAGACGTTTATCTGTCGGAAAATAGGTTTTAGTAACAAAATTTTTTGATTTTTATGTAAGCGTTCTTAAACTGTGACATTTGCATTTGCAAGGGTATAAAAACTTCGGCATAGACGAAGTTAGCTTGGCCTTCTCGTTGTTTTATTGCTCGTCGTAGGAGGCATAGTTAGCATTCAGATAGGGTTGTCGGATATTTTAAAATTATCTATATCGATATTTTTGACGATATAGAAAAAGTATCATTTCGATATAAATATTTTGGTGTAAAAAATATCGATTTTATCGATATTTTCGATATTTATCAATAAAACCCCGGATCTTAACAATGAACAGGTCTATTGAGGTAATTGAGGATTCATTGACGCGTAATATGAACTACATTCTGACTGCGCTTAAAAACATTAAAAAAAATTTATGGAACGAAAGAAGTGTTTACTTTTTATATTCATCATTTTTCAAAATAGAGCATTAGAACTGCAAAGCATAAATAAAAACTTATTCAGTTAAATCTACGAAACGTAAGAACTTCTAATTTTACCAATAATCGTTAGACAAAGATTTTAGGAAGCCCCGTTGAGTTATGTGCTCATCGGTCATTCGGCTTCTGGTGTCAGAAACCACACTTTATATAGTCGAAGCCAAACGTTCCGATGGCGCGGAGCTTCCCGGTATAATAAGATATGACAATGCCAAGTCAGAAAGCACTGGCAATGCGTCTTTCTCTTCCATCCAGAGCTTAATAGGGTCCCGTTCCAGCGTAAGCAACGGTAAATTAATATTCCCACAAATTCCAAAAAGTCAATATCGTTTATACATACATATTTATACGAACAAAAGGTGTAAAATTAGATTTTGCTTTCATGTCGCACACTTTTGTTTGAAGGGAATTTTAGGCCTTATTTTCGTGAAATTGCTAAGATGGCGATACGAGCCGTGTGCGGACGGCCTAGCATTTACCGTTTCTAAAGATGGGCTACGTTTCAGCTAAGCATTTCTTTGCTTTGCTTTTAAGTGCGCCTTTATACTTGTTGAGTTGCCAACAACTTTATTGCACAGTTTGCACTGCGATTTCTGTGCATTAACTTTAATAAAATAACTTTTCAACATTTTGCTTTACATGTCCAGAGCACAAGGAACAGTTATTCGCAATAGTGTGATCGAACGCTAAAATATATTTTTGATATATAGCCTCGGAAAAATATGCGATGATAATATTTGTCATTTTGGGCAAAAATATCGATATTTCGATAAATCGCTAATATTTTCGACATCCCTACGTTCAGACTATTCTATTTAAGTGTTACTATGACCTGCCAAATTTATTTTGTACCTGACAAAGTTTTTTTTTGAAATTTTTATTATTTTGTAAACTAGTGCAAACCATCTGGTAAACCAGATGACGAATTATATTTTCACGCAAAGAGTCGGATCGGAAATGCTGGCTGTTACTTACTACTTTAACAAGACATAATTAGTGTGTGAAATCATTAAATGCGTCCGATGTGAAAGTATCCAGAGAAAGCTCAAATACGGAATTACGAACAGCTTCAATGATCACCTTGATACTTATTTGAACCTGATATTGTTCAAAGAACTATTTAACGATGAACTATTGAACTAAAACCTATTGAACTTATGAAGGCCGATCTATTAAACGATTACACTGTGACACATTTTAGAACTCAAAAAAGATGATCGCAGTCGAGACCAAAAAATTCTGAAAGAGTGTGTTGGTAGTAGAAAAACCCTGTCTTGGTTTGGTCTGATTAGCTACAGTTTTCTTTTTATTGCACTTTGATCTTTTTAGCTTCAGATTAGGACTAACGATTCCATATCTCATAAACTATTTTGAATATTGCTTTTAATTCTATAACAAATTTATTGCTCTTGGCTTGGCCTACAAAACATTTCTTTTTAGCAAATCAAAAAATATAACATTTTTTAAATTAAAGTTTATAAGTTATGTTTTCTTACTATTTTCTTAATTTGATACAAAACAGCCAATTGGTACCAAAAATTCCCATTTTTCGAGTTTTGGTTCCAATTCTACATGCTTAAGGGCCCGTAACTATACGAATGAAGTTGGTATGTTCCAATTGTTTGTTTATTTAAGTCCAAACTACGTTTTTGTCCTGCATTGCTTGGTCAAATTCGTTATAGTACATATAATACATAATGAGGGGAAAACATGATGATTTTAAGACATTTTTGTAATTTTGAGTATAATAATGTGACTTTTTCGACTTGCTACTTAAGAATGTTTTGTAAGCCAAGCCAAGAGCAACGACTTCTTATAAGACGTCAAAGCGAAATTCCAAAAGGTTTACGAGATATGGAAATCTCGAATCCCAATCAGTAGCTGAAAACTTCAAAGTGCAATAAAAAGAAAACGGCAGCTAACCAAACCAAACCCAGCTAAGGTTTTTGTACTACCATCATTTCTTTCAGAATTTTTTGGTCTCGACGCGATCAAATTTGTAGTGTTGCACAATGTTAAGAACAAAGACTTATTTCAGAATGTTCATAGGTTGAAGGATTAGTTAGGTCGATCTGGCTCAGAGCTAGACTACACAACTCTAGACATGACACATAGCTTATTGGCCGATAGCTTATTTCCGATTTTCGAGTCGGTTAAATTTTATTTTAACAATGTTACAGGGAAGCAGAGATTGGAAAGGTACTCAATTTTTATACTCTGTACCAAAGGTACACAGAGTATATTAAGTTTGTGCAAAAGTATGTAACAGGGAGAAGGAATCATTTCCGAACCTATAAAGTATATATATTCTTGATCAGCATCAACAGCCGAGTCGATATAGCCATGTCCGTCTGTCCGTCATTCCGTCCGTCCGTCTGTCTGTCTGTCTGTCTGTCTGTCTGTCTGTCTGTCTGTCTGTCTGTCTGTCTGTCTGTCTGTCCGTCTGTCTGTCTGTCTGTCTGTCTGTCCGTCCGTCCGTCCGTCCGTCCGTCCGTCTGTCCGTCTGTATGAACGTACAGATCTCAGAGATGGTAAGAGATAGAGGTTTGACATGTATGGGGCATATATTTCTTATTCTTGCAGGCAGCTCAAGTTTATTTTCAATTTTTGCCACGCGCTCTCCCGCCTCCGCAATTTGGAAAAATCGTCATATCTCCCACAGTTTTGATGATAGATGGTTCGTACCTTCTAGATATATCTAGTAATCAAGATCGATTTGCTGAAGGAATGATAAAGATCGGATGAGATGCACAAGTTGTGAGAAAAACGGCCAGTTAACACCCCGCACCTCCCCACCCATCACCACAGCTTTCCATAGTTCAAAGGCAATCATAGTGAGAGAGAGAGAGAGAGAACCTTAGAGATGAACGTATAATACAAATATTGCACGATAAACGCGTGACTCCTTGGATGTATTATAATATTATAGTCGGGGGCAATTGAACTGGTACAGAGTATGTTATAGTCGGGCTTGACCGACTTTCTCACTTGTTTTACCTAGGTAAGGTACAAGGTAAATGTCAATAAATATTCCTAGGTAAGGTAAAAGGTATCCGGAATTTCCAGTACCTAGGTAAAGGTTAAGGTACAAAAAAGATACTTTTAAAATTTTTTCTTCACCTAGTAATCATATACTACGTTTATACGTACGTCTTATTTGCAAATAACAATTTTGTGAGTAACAAATTATTGCGTATAAACGCTGAGTTAATTCGTTATTAGCTAAGTCACGAAAACAATTACTGATTAGTAGACTATTTGCAAATAGTATGCTAGGCGTTGCCACTCTATTCAGTGATTTTGCTGTTTTTAACTATATGGTAGCACTGCTATATTGTAATTGTCATTCATATCGACTGCAGGCGAACGAAAAAGGGAAATGTTGAAGATAAAAAATTGCGACGCTTGTTTGCAATTGAACCAAGGCGTATACCAAGGTACTTCTTGGACTAATGAAAGAAAATAAGGCCATGAAACTGCTTGATGGCAGTCCGGTAGCACTAAAAAATAGATTTATTTACGTATGGTATTTTGCGTATAAACAGTGAGTTAGTTATTTACAAATTATTTCTATTTGCAAGTAGCTCGCGTATAAACGTAGTAATAGATTCGAAAGAATTGCTAATATAGGCAAGATAAGTTAAGGCTTCCATTTCAATATAAGAATTTTCATAACAATTCTCTCATTTCAGAGTTATTTGAATTTTAACTCCCATTGACAACAGGTTCCAAACAGGTTTCCATAATTTCTTCAACAAGATTATCTTTAAAACACTTTACAATTTAGTTGTTTTAATATGGAATCCACTTCAATTTAAATTTTCCAAGTGTCATAGTGGACAAAACCAAAGTCTTTGTCTCGTCTAAAGTCAAGTTTTCAATAAAAAAAATCGTTTTAAAACTCCTTCTTTAAGAGCATCTTTAAGTGGATCACAATATTTCAAAATATTCAAGCATTGAAGTTTATATACTACTTGAAGTAAGGTAGCACGAAAAAATCATAAATAACAACAAAATCATTCGCTCTGCAGAAGATCTATAGCCTAAGCGAAAATGTCAGTAACATTATTCAAATTTTCTTAACTTCATCTGCTGCTGCTGTGGATCTACTAACAGTATTCCAAAATGCGGTAGCTTTCGCTAAGGCAAAATTGTACAACCGCTTGAATGATGTGTTTAGTAGAGCCTGTTCATCATCTTTCCTGACAACTAAGTTGAAAGTGTGTGATGTGTAATTTCAGCATGAGCTGAACCATCCAGCTCTTTTACCTTTAAGTCAGACTCTTCAAAAAACTCAGCCTTCACGCGTGTTCCTTTAAAACCGTTCTCTTTATATGCTTTACCGATGTTGAATGCATTATCTGTCGGTTTTTCTATTTCATATTTTGGTATTTCTAAGTCCGTATTTTCTATGAACTTCAACTAATATAGTAGGAAGTATTTCATGTGGGAAAATCGCACACGCTTATATGCGAGCACGAGAGAATGAGAATATAGATTGCTCTATATAGTGGCCGGTTACACCAAATTAAATTTTGTTATTGCAACGCCAGATATCGGCAGTCGTACAAACAAAATAAGTATTTTAAACAAGAAAGAAAGTCGGTCAAGCCCGACTATAACATACTCTGTACCCTTAACGTCGCAGCTCGCATTTGCTCACGACCTATACGCGCTCATCTCTAAGTTTCACTCTCTCTCTCTCTCACTATGCTGTGGTGATGGGTGGGGGGTGGGTGGTGTTAACTGGCCGTTTTTTGCTCATAACTTGAGTATCGTTCACCCGATCTTTATCATTCCTTCGGCAAATCGATAAATAAATTTGTTTACAAGGTATCTCTAGAAGGTACAAACGATCTATCTTCAAAACTGTAGGAGATATGACGTTTATTCCAAATTGCGGGGGCGGGAGGGGGCGTGGCAAAAATTGAAAATAAACTTGATCTGCCTGCAAGTATAAGAAATATATGCCCCATACATGTCAAACCTCTATCTCTTACCATCTCTGAGATCTCTTCGTTCATACGGACGGACAGACAGACAGACAGACAGACGGACAGACGGACAGACAGACAGACGGACAGACGGACATGGCTATATCGACTCGGCTGTTGATGCTGATCAAGAATATATATACTTTATTGGGTCGGAAACGATTCCTTCTCCCTGTTACATACTTTTGCACAAACTTAATATACTCTGTGTACCCTTGGTACAGAGTATGAAAATACTGGCGATATTTTTTTATACATCCGTGCTCCCATTTTCACTTTCACGTAATCAGTAAAAAATTGGTCTGAAAATTCCAAAATGTTTGCGAAAGTAAAAATGGGAGCACGGCTAATAGTCCGTATTCCTCTTATCTGGCATGGATCGTATAGTTTTTGTACAGGAAATATTTACCGGACGTCCAGCGAAAGCCACAAACAGGTTCCTGAAACTTTTCTTTCCAACATGGCAGAGCGGAAACATCTTGGCTGTAATGTAATCGGTGCGAAAAAAATTTCGTACGAAAAATACCAAGTCCCTTACCTATTGAAAAGGTTAATGAAAATGTAGACCTAGGTAAGGTGAAACGTACTCGAATTTGAAAATACCGAGGTAAGGTAAAAGGTACACAAAATATGTATCTAGGTGTGTACCTAGGTACTTCCAAACACTGCAGGGAAGGTGACAAGCATATTAACGGAATATGAACTGCTACAATTGAAACAATCGGTCAGAAATTGGTCTACATTCATTTTTATACTCTACACCAAATGAGAAACCGACGACTCCCACCCCGGTATCACATTGAAAAAAAATTATCCCATTTGATTTTAAAGATTTAGGTTTTCAGATCTTCCTTCAAAACATCTTAGTTCAGTCGGTAGAGCAGTGTAGAAGATATACAGATACCATTGATTTTGCGTTCGTTTTCGACCACTGTGCATCTTATATCAGAAAGAAGTCCATTTGCCAGACTGCATACAGATATATTTATATCTAAGCTATACCAATTCAGCTAATACCCTCTGCAAGGGTATAAAAATAAATGTACATTGGTGGCGGCTATAGTAGTCAGTTCATATTCACTCAAAATCGGATCAAAAACAGAAAATACGCAAAAAGACCAATAATAAATGTGGTGAATATCAGCATAGAACGCGCGATAAGCTTGAATGGTGCTTTCAGATGAGCGCAGTATGACTGAGCGAATCAACTAAGATTTGTATGGACATGTGCTAACATAAAATATTCATACACATTCACATACACATACACATGCACATACATATACATATATATATTTATACACTGACGTTCCAAACCGCTTACATTTTTGGGATATTTAATCTCGTGGTTGACGTATTTGCCAGGCGACGAGGCGTTCACCACATTTTCAGCGTGCAACAGTTGAGCTGAGTTCGAGATATTGCCCCAAGTACTCGATACGGCATAAGACGTTGCCACACACCATACCACAAATAATAGACTCATCAGTGATCTGTTGTACGTTGCCATTTTTAGCATCTGTAAGCTTTGTAGGGAAAACTGCTTGATAAAGTTGCCAGGAACTATTATTAGAACTGATTGAACTTGGTGGTGATTTCTGTTGCCGTTGGAGCTGCTGCTAGCGGTGTTGTATTATCGGTACATGTGCAAGTGTGTAAAGTCGCGCTTATCAGTAGTGCGTAGAGTGTTGTAGATTGTTTTTTTTAATATGAGCATATGTGTACGAGCTCTGCTTAAATATTTTTCGCTTGGAGACTGCCGGTACCGCCTTTGTTAAGTACAGATTTGAAACTAACTCATGACGCTGAGTGCGAGTTTTTTTTCGACAAATGGCATTCGAAGTGATTTGTTCTCGCATAGAATCGACAAGCGTTGCGCTGAGTCAAACTTTCTCTTTCTCACACTCAAGTGCTTATCACTAGCAAGCGTGTGAGTTCTCATGAATGAGACTGGCAAAATGCATTTAGTGTTTGATTGACTGTGCACAGCCACAATATTTTGATGTAAGTTCCATTCCACGGGTAACATTAATTAAGAAAATTTAATTTATGTTATCAAGCCTCTAATACTTAATTTATCTGTGCCGTAGACTGGCCCTTATTTTAACTTGTTTTCCGATTTCAAAATACCTGGCGGATTAAGTTTTGTTTTGGTAATTTTGGTCGTTTTGTCAGTCTGCCCTTTTTCACTAAAACTTGAATAAAATAGACATTTCCGGAGGTGTCACATACCCAAAGGAATCTTCCAAACCAAAACCAATTCTCGGTGTCCCAGAAATCTCTTTCGGTTGATTTAAAACCTCTCGTGTTTTGTTTGGAGATTTAGCAAAATACACAGTCCAAACAATTTTGATAAGCAAAATTAATTTTGCAAATTTAAGCAGCATTTTTATTCTGGACAGTTTGTATCAAATGCATTACATATTTAATTTGTTTTAATATTAAAGTTTGCGTTTCAACACCAACCGAAGGCTGCAGAATCAATTTAAACCAGCTTGCCACTCAACGTCAGCTGGCGACCTCTGTGGCAACCTGCCACCACTATCGATAACTAGCTATGGTAGTCGAAGAACTATCATCTCGAACGTCATCAGTTTGAAGTAGACGCGCGGTTTCGATCAAAAAACAAAACAACTTATATAACATTATTAAAGATAGAAATAAATACCATTAGTGGAACAAAAAAACTATGACTCTTGATTCGCTAAGCCCCTGTGTTGGTTACAGTTCATCCAGCTCCAATCACAGTTCATCCTGCTCAAATCACAGTTCATCTAGCTAAAATAATAGATTCAGTTCCTGTCACAGTTCCAGTTACTGTTCCGGCTAGTTCGCACATCACTGGCAACCTATTATTGTACATCTCTAACTCACACACATACTCTCATATATACACCCAGCGCCACAAAAAAAGCCGCACCTCGAAAATTTATGAATTTTTGCCACCACTACGCGGGGATTTCCCTAAATACCGTTCTATGCTCATATTTTTTTATTGGGGGGTTCCCTTAAATATTCTACACATAGATTCGTCATTTCAAGAGCTCAGTTGTCAAAATAGCTTTTTCTATAATTTTATTTTTGAAGACACCTTTAAAAGTATGCCTAAAGGAAAGCAGTTCAGTATTTTATTATCTGAACAAGATGTACCAAATCGTCAAATAGCAGCTCAGACAGGTTGTAATGAAAGTTCAGTGCGTCGATTTTTAAAAAAATATCGTGAGACAGGTGAAGTGGAAAGGAAGCAAGGATCGGGAATGAAAAAATGCACCACAGCACGAGAAGATCTTATTATCATGAAAACGAGCCTGCAAGATCGCTTTAAAAATGCAGCTGAGATAGCATCTGAGGTACGGCAACAATTTGCAAAGGATGTTTCGACCCGAACAATTCAGCGTCGTTTAAATGAAGTGGGTTTAATGGCAAGGACACCTGCAAAAAAGCCACTCCTAAATAAAAGAATGAAGGAAAATCGGCTAAACTAGGCCAAGGAAAAACGAGAGCGTAAGTTAAAGTCGGCTCAAACCGACTTCGATATACCCGTTACTCATGGAAACAAATGTTTAATAGCCTTCCTGTGAGCCTGAGGTGGGACAGCCGAAAAGTATGCAACATTTTTTTACTCGGCTATTTATCATCCGATCTTGATGAAAATTTAAGGGCTTATAGATATTGCGAATATGAATTTATGTTTTAAATTTCAGATCGATATCTTAAAAATTGTGGGAGTTATTCAACATTTTTTATTGTGGGGGCGGGGGTGGGCGTGGCAAAAATTTGAAATAAACTTGATCTGCGTGCAGACAATAGTAGTCTAGATTTCAAATTTGGTTGCTCTAGCTCTTCTAGTCTCTGAGATCTAGGTGTTCATACAGACAGACGGACAGACGGACGGACGGACAGACGGACATGGCTATATCGACTCGGCTGTTGATGCTGATCAAGAATATATATATATATAGGGTCGGAAATGATTCCTTCTGCCTGTTACATACATTTGCACGACTTTAGTATACCCTTTTACTCTACGAGTAACGGGTATAAAAAAATTGGATTGATTCCGAATGGTCACGAGTCCTATTTTCGGATGAGTCGGATGAGCTCTTGAAAGGGCGAAGGATATTTGGTAAACTGCTGTGTGGTGCCGTTAAGCATTCACCATACATTATGATATGGGGATGCATATCTAAATATAAAACTGAATCAATTTTAATGATTCAGGGTATAGTGAACGCGGAAAAGTATAAAGATAGTTTTAGTTTTTAAAGTTATGTACCAACATAACGAGACCTAGAGCCGGCAAAAAATTTGAAGGTTTGATATAATTTTAAGTGGAGTTGTGCCTAGCATTGAGGCAATAAGTGAGAAAGAAGAAGATCCTATTTTTCAAGATGATTCTGCACCTTGCCATCGGGCTCGATCTGTAAGTAATTCAGTGAGCTTTTGTTATTAAAACAACTTAATCAATTAATTTTGACCTTCTTCTTAACGAAGATAACAATTTTGAAGGAAGAATTGGGCATTAAGTCCCTAAATTGGCCCGGAAACAGCCGTGACCTCAACCCAATAGAGAATGTCTGGGCCCCTGCGAAAATAAAAACGAGAAGGCCAAGCTAACTTCGTCTGTGCCGAAGTTTTTATACCCTTGCAAATGCTGTTTTTGAAATGTCAGAGTTTAAGAACGCTTTCAAAACAATCTAAAAAATTTTTAACTAAAACCCATTTTCTGAAAGATAAACATCTGATTTCGACCAAATTTCGCGAATCTTTTTGAAAACATATCAAATTAACAATCGCGGAGTTGAAGAAAGATAAAATTTAAAACAGAAAAGTTTTCTCACTAAACACAAAAAAATCTGTGGTTAAATTTAACCGATATTTTGGGTTAGAAATGCGCCAACCCAAAAAGTAGGTAAAATTCACAAAATTTGACAGTAACTATCACGTAAACTTTTACGCAAAGAGAACTATTGCAATAGTAAATCTAACTGAAAATATCGTTTAGAAATGCGCCAACCCACAAAATGAGTAATATTAACCGATGCGTACAGTAAGTAAATTTTCTTACTGTGTGTACAGTAATTTTACCATAAAAATAGTAATTTAACAGCTGTTACTCAACTGATGAAAAGTAGGGTTTGATACTATTTTCGCTGTCACAAGTTGCCAATCTACTTGAGCTCATCATCATCCCAAACCAGAAGAGGCAACCTTAATACCCCCACCACCCACCAATTTTGGTTCTGAAACAATTGTTTGAATTAAACATATTTTTATTTTATTTTAAATTTTTTTGCTTACTTGGTGGGGGGGGGGGATTCGAACTCTGGGCCCTTGGACTGAACACGATTGGACGGACGTCTTTACCAGTTACGCTACGGCGCGCGTTAATAGAAACGCGTCTAACATATTACTTGTATTGAATCTGCCTAACCACATGCACGAAAAATTTCTTAAATGTCGCATAAATGAGACCACTAGTAATTCTCAAGTTCAAATTCAGTGAAAGTACAATATAAATATAAGGGCCAAACTGAAATTTTCTCAATCAACAATTTTCGCGGTTAGATTTACTGTCGGTAGAATTAATCCGTGAAGCAACAAAATTCATTTAAAAAGTTATACTATTTGTGCTGTAAGATTTACGTGGGTACAGTTAATTGCTGCAAAAACAAAGTATGAGATGAAAAAATCACGTCAGAGTAACTATTTCTATGGTAAAGTTACTGTTAGTTAGCAGTAACTTATTAAAACAACAAAATATGTGAAAAAATATTTGTGGTTGAATTTACTCAGCGTACAGTTGTTAAATGCAACAACAAAATACGAGCTAAAATAAATACGTGAACTTTACAATTTCTTCTGTAGATTTTACTGTTAGCACAGTTACCAAGCAACAACAAAACCACATGCATAAAAAATTTCGAAAAAAGTTACTGTCATCGCAGTTAATATTACAGACCAGATTTTTTTGTGTGTAAGACACATTTTCCGACTGATCGGTCCTATGGCAACCATAAGTTATAGTCACCCGATGTCGATAAACTTTTTCAAATTAGTTTGAAAGCGTTTAATATTAAGAATCACCGACTTTAAGAACGATTTACTTGAAAACAAAAAAGTTTTTTTCACTAGGACCCATTTTCCGACCGATCGGTCCTATGGCAGCTATATGTTATAGTCATCCGATTTTAACCAAAATTTGCAAATCTGTTTGAAAACATATAATATTAATTAGGGCCGAGTTTTATGACGCTAGCATTGAAAACAAAAAAGTTTTTCTCACTAAGACCCATTTTTTGACCGATGGTTCCTATGGCAGCTATAAGATATAGTCATCCGATCCGGTCGGTTCCGACATATTAGCAGCGTGCAGTAAAAAGAAGACTCTGTGCTAAATTTTAGCTCGATAGCTTTAAAACTGAGTGACTAGTTTGCGTAGAAACAGACGGACAGACAGACGGACAGACAGACAGACGGACAGACAGACAGACGGACGGACAAAGCTCAATCGACTCAGCTCGTCGCCCTGATCAAGAATATATATAGTTTATGGGGTCGGAAATGAATATTTCTATGCGTTGCAAACTTCTGGGCAAAATTATAATACCCTTTGCAAGGGTATAAAAAGGAAGCCTAAAACCATGGTAGAATTGAAGGATGTGATAGAAAAAGTATGGTTCGAGGATATCACTGAGGAATATTTAAGCGCTTTGTACAATTCGATGCCCAATAGGGTAAAATGTGTACTTAAAACAAAAGGGGGTACTACAAAGTACTAATTTAAGTTAAAAACGAGAAGGCCAAGCTAACTTCGTCTGTGCCGAAGTTTTTATACCCTTGCAAAAGCTGTTTTTGAAATGTCAGAGTTTAAGAACGCTTTCAAAACAATCTAAAAAAATTTTAACTAAAACCCATTTTCCGACAGATAAACATCTGATTTCGACCAAATTTCGCGAATTATTTTGAAAACATATCAAATTAACAATCGCCAAGTTTAAGATCGATAAAATTGAAAACAAAAAAGTTTTTCTCACAAAGACTCATTTTCCGACCGATAAGTCCAATGGCAGCCTGAAGATATAGTCATCTGAGTTCGACCAAATTTTTCAAATTAGTTTGAAAGCGCTTAATATTAATAATCACCAACCTTAAGACCGATTTACTTAATAACAAAAAAATTTTTTCACCAAGACCTATTTTCCGACCGATCGGTCCTATGGCAGCTATAAGATATAGTCATCCGATTTTGACCAAAGCTTGCAAATCTGTTTGAAAGCATATAATATTAATAAGGGACGAGTTTGAGGACGCTAACATTGAAAACAAAAAAGTTTTACTCAGTAAGACCCAGCTTCCGACCGATCGGTCCTATGGCAGCTATAAGGCATGGTCATCCGATTTTGACCAAAGTTTGCAAATCTGTTTGAAAGAATATAATATTAATAATGACCGTGTTTAGGAACGCTAACAGTAAGAACAAAAAAGTTTTTCTCACTGAGACCCATTTTTTGACCGATGGTTCCTATGGCAGCTATAAGATATAGTCATCCAATCCGGTCGGTTCCGACATATTAGCGTGCAGTAAAAAGAAGACTCTGTGCAAAATTTCAGCTCGATAGCTTTAAAACTGAGAGACTGAGACCCATTTTTTGACCGATGGTTCCTGTGGCAGCTATAAGATATAGTCATCCGATCCGGTCGGTTCCGACATATTAGCGTGCAGTAAAAAGAAGAATCTGTGCAAAATTTCAGCTCGATAGCTTCAAAACTGAGAGACTAGTTTGCGTAGAAACAGACGGACAGACAGACAGACGGACGGACAAAGCTCAATCGACTCAGCTCGTCGACCTGATCAAACTTCTGGGCAAAATTATAATACCCTTTGCAAGGGTATCAAAAAATTAACATTAATTTGATACAAAATATATATTAGATTATAGCAAATTAAGTATACTTTTGGAAAAAAAATCATTATTTGTTGAGTATATGCACTATTATAATTATTATAATTTTTTTTCCTTAAGCTGTCATAATTATGAAAATCACCAAAATTAATATGGGTCTGGAAAAAAACTTTTTTCTAAAAAACTAACATTCATAAAATAAAAATTGCTATGCACTTTTATTTAAAAATATTCCATTAATCAGTAAAAAAATAATTGGGCAATTCGGAAAACATTTATAGAAACCCCAAGCAAGAAAACATACAAGTATGTGAATATTTAGACTGCGGCTTTTATTGTGGCGCTGGGTGTACACATTCAACTCTTGGCATTCTGTTAAACACACTCATATCGGCCTGACGCAACAGCAATAAACCAAATAAATCTAAGCTGTGTTTTACATAAAATAAATAAAGTGGCCTAAACACCTCTTTAGCTACGAGGTTTATGTGTAACTAACTTTATTGAATATCACATAAGCTAACAATTATCGTCAAGTCGAACGGAGCGATGCAGGCGCGTGCCGCGCGTGGCCGAAGCCAAGCCAGAAACTTTCTGCTATCGCATCAGGGATGGTGCTCGATAAATGGTGTGACCAGAGGTGGCCAGGGCTGCCACAGTACTCCCCCTCCAGAGACCATATGGGAACGAATGATCTTAAAAATTTAAGTAAAGCTGGGATGAATGTATTTCCGGTCATCTACAGGATTTGTATAAGTCCCAATGTGGAGGAAAGCTTGCGTATAGTTCTCGCTGTGATGTCTGTGTCCTAGTTGAGTCGATGGTAACCTCGAGTTGAGGCGTCGATGGTAACCTCGCGTTGAGGCCGATGCTTCGAGTGGGGGTCGATAAGCAAGTTCGCCCAAGCTGGGTTGAGGTTGCCTCGCGTTGAGGCCGTTGCTTCGATTGTAGGTCGAAAAGCAAGTTCGATCGATCAGAGTTGAAGTTGCCAAGTCAATAGTACTGGGTATTGTAGCCGGAGTAGAGACTTTCAATTGCCACACATTGTGGACTTTCGTCGTGCCTCTCGTTAAGGACTTTCGTGGTGAGATCAAGAACTTGTAGATAGACTCAGGCTGGCTTCGATTGCCAAACAAAGAGCGTCTCGAGTTGAAGCTGGTTGCTTGCGGTCGATTAGGTATGGGGATCGTTGTGCATGAACATCGGCGATGATGAAAGATGCGATGAAGATCCGAATTCAGCTGCGCGACGTACTTCCATAAGTATGATCGATCGTCTGGCAGGCTGCGTACAATGTATGATCTAAAAAATTGGTCGATTACTTGACCAACGAGTGATCGGTTACATGTAGTTGATGAGTCGGTTGGGAGCAGCGGTGTAGGACAGGTTGGACGATGGACGTTTTCACACGTGGACAGCCTGACGTGGAATGCATTGGCTGCAGCAGGATGTAGCCAGCTCGACGTGTAAGGGGCGACAGACAGGAGGTCGGTGGACAACATGCGTGGACAGCGGTCGTTTTCATTTGCACAAAAAAATTGCTGTTTGTATTTGTGTGTATTCGCTGGGTGATACTGTCTGTGTGTGTACGTGTGAATGTGTGTATACGTTGCCGGCGTCGTTTTCAAACCAGGAGCTCTGCCCACTGTGGATGATCCGTTTTATCTTCGGGGCGCCAGCGGAGTCGTCAGGCATTCAGTTGTCGAGGCATGAATCCTGGTAATTGATTCGCAAATCGAAAATCGCCACAATTGTTTTCGAGGAAAAAACATGGCGCCTGCTGATCGTGTGTTTGTGAGTACGCGCCAAAATTCGTTCGATCGCATGCTGCAGACGCCGTCAGCATGTGTGTGTGTGTGTGTGCTGCTGCGTCGCGGCGTTTGTCGTGTGTGTGTGTACGTGTGAATGTGCGTCAAAATTCGTTCGATCGCATGCTGCAGACGCCGTCGGCATGTGTGTGTGTTTGTGTTTTGCCGGCGTCATTCGTGTGTGTGTGGGACACACTTGGCCAAAAATGCTAGAGATGTTGCTGTCGTTGAGTTCCTGGCTGGCTGTTGTCGAAATAGTTAACTTTAGTTAACTTAATACTGTTTGAATTTGCTGATCGAAAGCCGCATGTCGATATGAATCCCACAATGGCGTCACTGTATGGATGTGTGCGTGTGTGTGTGAATCTGCAGTCGAAATCTTTTACACATCAGTTAATTGTTGCAGAAGTTCGCGTATTCGTTGCTTTCAATCGTCGCGGGTCACCACTTTAGCTACGAGGTTTAATATGTATAACTAACTTTATTGAATATCACTTAAACTAACAATAATCGCCAAGTCGAACGGAGGAAGCAGGCGCGTGCCGCGCGAGCCTGAAGCGGCTGGGATGGCGCGTGTTGTCGTTCTGCTATCGCTCGATGGTGCTCGATAAATGGTGTGACCAGAGGTGGTCAGGGCTGCCACACCTCTGTGGCCAAGCCAGAAACTGAGCGCCAGGGATGGCGCGTGTTTTGTCGTTCTGCTATCGCGTTAGGGATGGTGTTCGATGAATGGTGTGACCAGAGGTGGCCAGGGCTGCCAGAGGTGTGGTGAGGCAGCCCTGACGCTGGCGCTCAGTTTCTGGCTTGGCCTTGGCCACGCGCCTGCATCATGGAGAATGAGTATTAGAGAACCAACTTGCGCTGCCTCTCAATTTTTGTGGTACTAAACGATAGTGCCCAAAAAGATACTATAGTGCCCAAAAAGATACTTTACAGAGCCAGTAGGAAAACACAGTGGCTAGAGCGAGACGTACATATTCCCAAATGTATCCAGAGAGCGTAAGTGAGCGCGAACAGCTGACCAAATGTATCTAAACAGCGTAAATGAGAGCGAACAGCTGACTGAGGCAGCGCGAATTGGATCTCTAATACTCATTGCTCCATGCCTGCATCGCTCCGTTCGACTTGACGATAATTGTTGGCTTATGTGACATTCAATAAAGTTTGTTACACATTAAAACCCGCGTACCTAAAGTGGTGACCCGCGACGATTGAAAAACGACAAACACGCAACTTCTGCAACAATTATCTAATGCGTAAAACATTACGACCGCAGATTCACACACACACCCATACAGTGACGCCGTTGTGAAATTCATTTCGAAGAACAGCATTCGATCAGCAAATTCAAACAGTATTAAGCTAACTAAAGCCAGAAACTCAACAGCAGCAACTGAATCATCTCGATGTTTTTAGGGAATTTTGTCACACACACACAGGACGGACGCCGCGACAGGGCGGCACACACATACACACATGCTCACGGCGTCTGCAGCATACAATCACGAATTTTGGCGCGTCGCCGGCAAAGTACACACACACAGACACCATCTACCAGCGCTCACACACAAATACAAACAGCAATTTTTTTGTGCAAATGACACCGACCGCTGTCCACGCATGTAGTCCACCGACCTCCTGCCTGTAGCCCAGGTCCTTACACGTCCAGCTGTCCACATCCTGCTGCAGCCAAAGCATTCCACGTCAGGCTGTCCACGTGTGAAAAAGTCCATCACCCAGCCTGCCCTACACCGCTGCTCACGCATGCTATTTGTGTGCGCCAAACCGACTCTTCAACTACATGTATCCGATCACACGTTGGTCAAGCATCCGACCAATTTTTCAGATCTTACATTGTACGCAGCCTGCCAGACGATCGATCATACTTATGGAAGTACGTCGCGCAGCTGAATTCGGATCTTCATCGCATCTTTCGTCGTCGCCGATGTTCATGCACAGCGATCCGCATTCCTGACCGACCACTAGCAACATGCTACGACTCGAGACGCTCTTTGTTTGGCAATTGATGCCAGCCTGAGTCTACCTACAAGTTCTTGATCTCACCACGAAAGTCCTTAACGATAGGCACCACGAAAGTCCTTAACGATAGGCACCACGAAAGTCCTTAACGATAGGCATAACGAAAGTCCACAACGCGTGGCAATCGAAAGTCTCTACTCTGGGTACAATACCCAGTACTATTGACTCTGCAACTTCAACCCTGATCGACCGAACTTGCTTATCGACCCCCAATCGAAGCAACGACCTCAACGTGAGGTAACCTCAACCCTGCTTGGGCGAACTTGCTTATCGACCCCCACTCGAAGCAACGGCCTCAACGCGAGGTTACCATCGACGCCTCAACGCGAGGTTAATAGTTTTTACTGTCAAGTTTATAAAACATAACAATTTTTTACATTTTTGCATTTAATAGCATTTTAATTTCGATAAATTTTAAAATTTGTGTTTTTATACCATTGCAAAGGGTATTATAATTTTGCCCAGAAGTTTGCAACGCATAGACATTGTCATTTCTGACCCCATAAACTATATATTATATATCCTTGATCAGGGCGACGAGCTGAGTCGATTGAGCTTTGTCCGTCCGTCTGTCTGTCTGTCCGTCTGTTTCTACGCAAACTAGTCTCTCAGTTTTAAAGCTATCAAGCTGAAATTTTGCACAGATTCTTCTTTTTACAGCACGCTGCTAATAATTATGTCACTGCCATAGGAACCATCGGTCAAAAAATGGGTCTTAGTGAGAAAAACTTTTTTGTTTTCAATGTTAGCGTTCTTAAACTCGGCCATTATTAATATTATAGGCTTTCAGACAGATTTGCAAACTTGGGTCAAAATCGGATGGCTATTTCTTATTGCTGCCTTAGGACCGATCGGTCGGAAAATGGGTCTTAGGAAAAATAACTTTTTTGTTTTCAAGTAAATCGTTCTTAAGGTCGGTGATTCTTAATATTACACGCTTTCAGACTAATTTGAAAAAGTTGATCGACATCGCGTGACTATATCTTATGGTTGCCATAGGACCGATCGGTCGAAAATAGTTCTTATTAAGAAATTTTTTTTGTTTATACTCTGTACCGAAGGTACATAGAGTATATTAAGTTTGTGCAAAAGTATGTAACAGGGAGAAGGAATCGTTTCCGACCCTATAAAGTATATATATTCTTGATCAGCATCAACAGCCGGTTCGATATAGCCATGTCCGTCTGTCCGTCCGTCCGTATGAACGAAGAGATCTCAGAGATGGTAAGAGATAGAGGTTTGACATGTATGGGGCATATATTTCTTATACTTGCACGCAGATCAAGTTTATTTCAATTTTTGCCACGCCCCCTCCAGCCCCCGCAATTGGGAAGAAACGTCATATCTCCTACAGTTTTGAAGCTAGTTCGTACCTTCTTGAGATACCTTGTACACAAAATTATTTATCGATTTGCTGAAGGAATGATAAAGATCGGATGAACGATACTCAAGTTATGAGCAAAAAACGGCCAGTAAACACCCCCCACCGCCCCACCCATCACCACAGCATTCTATTGAACGGCAATCTTAGTGAGAGAGAGAGAGAGTGAAACTTAGAGATGAGCGCGTAGAACTCGTGAGCAAACGCGAGCTGCGACGTTAAGGGTACAGAGTATGTTATAGTCGGGTCTTTCTTTCTTGTTTAATGTTAGCGTCTTTAAACTCACTGATTACTAACTCTGTATGCTTTCAAATATATTCGCAAAATTTGGTCGAAATCGGATGACTATATCTAAAATCTGCCATAGGTCCGATCGGTCGGAAAATGAGTCTTAGTGAGAATAACTTTTTTGTTTTAAATTGTATCGTTCTTAAACTCGGCGATTTTTTTATTTTGATATGTTTTCAAAAAGATTCGCGAAATTTGGTCGGAATCAAATGTTTATCTGTCGGAAAATGGGCTTTAGTTAGAAAATTTTTTGATTTTTATGTAAGCGTTCTTAAACTCTGATATTTCAAAAACAGCATTTGCAAGGGTATAAAAACTTCGGCACAGACGAAATTAGCTTGGCCTTCTCGTTTTTTTCTACATTTGAGCCCATAGCATTACAAGCCCTCAGCCTAGCACATATTTGTCTGAAATCTAAACTCTTGGTTTTATCTTTTTAAATTTCTTTAAGTTTTCAGTCGGTCGGAAACCAAAAAGGTTATGAGAGATTAGGTGGAGGAAACTTTTGAAAAAATGAAAAAAAGGATTACCGATAATATCTCGATAACTACCCGATAGAATTTTTTCAAGGCGATTTTCGTGATCAATGTGTCAATTTACTTTAAATAAAGTTGATTTGGCGCATTGGGGAAAAATGCTGACGAGCTGTGTCATCTTTTAAGAGATAAACTAAAAAAATGGAAGAAAGCTAACTTCGGCTCGACCGAAGTTTATATACCCTTGTAGCTTCTATAATTTGTATAAATTAAGGTTTTAAATGATTTTCATCGAACATTCTTAGCTGAGTCATTTCCCAAGCTCAGCAATAGATGGCGCCATTACTTTGACCATTGTTGCAGTTCTGGTCACACTATTCATCGTGATAACGCAGCAGCAGCACGACAACCGGTGCACAATCCCTAACGCAGCAGCAGCACGACAACCAGTTTCTGGCCGGCTTCGCTTCAGCGCGGATGGCGCCTGCATCGCGCTGTACGATCGAATAATAGTTGTTAGCATTTGAGTTATATTCAATAAAGTTTGTTACATATATTAAAGCAAGTAGCTAAAGTGGTGACCTCCGACGATTCAAAAACAACGAACACGTTTACTTCTGCAACAATTATCTGATGCCGCCCAGCAAAGACAAACTAGTGGACAGCTAAACAAATGATCAACTCAACAACTGAACAGCTGAACAACTGAGCAACTCAGCCACTGAAAGTGAGTTGACTCACTTTGAAAAAAAGAACAAATGAACATTTTCAGTCAGACTAGAATTTTTGAGAGCAACCAAATTATAAATATAGTCACATATTGTCTGCACGCAAATGAAGTTTCCATAATATTTTTGCCACGACCCGTCCCGTGGTAATAAATCTTACAGCTCTCTCAAATTTTAAATTCACATTTATTTTTTGCAATATCAATAAAATTTCCACATTTTCGGAAAGATCGGATAACAAACAGCCGAGTTATAGGAATATCACATTTTGTCATATATTCAGGTCAGCATGCGCTAACTTAATGTAAATATGTTGAGAGTAATGTTAATGCTCTGTTAATTGCCCTGATTAATGGGTATATTGAATTCGGACAGGGCCGACTCTATCTTACACTCTCGTTTTTATTTGCAGCTGTTATAAGATGGGGATTCTGATGTCAAAATCGTTTTATATTGTTTTACCATAATAAACATGTTAGTTATAAATTAGTGATCAATTTTGAGCAATGTGGATGGACCGAACCATGCTTTTTATTTATTTCGTTGCATTTCAAATATATGCTCAAATTACTGTTTTGTATCTTAAAGTATGCCAAGTATTTAATTATGAATACTCACATCCATGTCGGCACTCCTTGCAATCCAGCTGCGGCATCCACACCTCCTGCCAAGATCAGCAATACCACCCACAATGAGGCATGCTTCTTTATTAAGAATTTCATTTCCAATTACTCGATATTTTTCAAGGGAACAGCAGAGATCGCAACGCACTTTCATATATTTTTAATGCAATGGATATATTATCAGGTTTAGTTTAGTTGTCCACCATGCTCAGCCAGAATGAATCGTGAACGATACCGTTGTGTTCTCTCGGTTGCAGAGTGTCAGCTGTTCCTTTGTCTAGCTCATATCATTCGTTGTGTATCCGATTGGGTTTATAAAATAGCAACTTTTGTAAAATAAAGCAATTTTTGTAATCAATTTTCAGGGTCGTCCTTTTCCTTCAGCATGGGGTGCTGATAAATTCTATTTATAAAATTTGGTGCTTTCTGAGCTGAATGTCTGAGAAAACTGAAAAAGAAACAAGGGATCGTTAGTCAAAAGATCTTTGGATTTGAAGAGCTAAGTTAAAATTTAAATTTTTGTGCACATGAGGACCCCTCTAACCCACGTATTACTGTGCTCTGAACAGAGATAGACCAACTCGTCAATAAGTTCCGCAAGGAGAAGTGGTTGCAACAGATCGAGGAGATGGAGATGGGATCCAAGAGACTATGGAGCACCATAAAGTACATCACAAACCCACAGAGGAGCGATCAAGTTATGGTGTCCTTTGGAAACTCCACCCCACCAAATCACACCAAATGTGCGACCGCTTTTAACAGGCAGTTCGTGACTCACACTCCAATCTCCCGATAGAGGGAAAAGGGCTGTGCAAAGAGCATTTCGCAAACTCCCCACGTCTGAAGAAGAGCCGACCACCTTCGAACCCGCAGAGGTTATGGCAGCCATCAAGAATGCCAAGCCATCGAAGGCCATAGGTCCGGACGGTATTGCCACTATAATGTTAAAACACTTAGGACCTAAAGGCTTGGAATACCTTACATACACTTTTAATCTCTGTGTGAGGTCGCTGGACATCCCGAATATATGGAGAACTGGTAGAATAGTCCCCATATTAAAACCTGGCACACCAGCGGATCAAGGATCTTCATATAGGCCGATCACACTACTGTCTCCAGTTGTGAAAATCCTTGAAGCTTTCCTTCTTCCTGCCCTGAAAGAACACCTAACCCCTGCCCCCCGGCACTGTGTGAGTTAGCCACCACCATCACAGCTGGACTCAACAGCAAAAGTCCCCATGAAAGGACAATAGTGGTGGCGCTGGACCTTTCAAAAGCATTTGACATGGTGAACCACACCACACTCCTCCAAGACATAATGCATAGTTCACTGCCCAATTGCACCAAGAGATGGCTACACAATTAACTCTCAGGCAGGCATTCGCACGTAGAGTTTAGAGGAGCCAAGTAGGGAAACAGGAAACTAAAACGAGGAGTACCGCAAGGCGGAGTCCTGTCACCGATCCTCTTCAACTACTATGTTGTCAGCGTCACCACACCAACAAATGAGATAAGGTTGGTCTCATATGCCGATGATTGCACAGTCACAACAACAGGCAGAGACATCAAAACCTTAGAAGGAAGGATCAACAACTACCTTCCAGAACTGGCCAATTTCTTTAATAGCCGAAACCTTTCTTTGTCAGCAAATAAATCATCTGCCACTTTACTTACAACGTGAACAAAAGAAGTCAAGCAGATACTGGATATACACATCGATGGACACAGTACCCCGACCCTCCACAACCCGAGAATCCTTGGGGTCACATTTGACTCGCTGATGTATCTCCAAGCACGCAGACAGTATTACAAGGAAGGCCAGGAGCAGGAACAGGGCGTTAAAGGCAATAGCAGGAAGTGGATGGGGTAAAGACGAGGAGACGATCACCACCACATACAAAGCTATCGGACGATCACTTATCAAGCAGCACCCATCTGGTCAGCGTCAATAAGCGACACGCAGTGGAGAAACCTGCAAACCGTACAAAACGCAGCACTCCGAGTGGCTACTGGATGCCACATGATGACGCACAAAGACCACCTGCATCAGGAAACAGAGATCCTCCCAGTTAAGCAACACAACACCCTTCTCACGCAGCAATTCTTGATAAATTGCCAAAACCCAAACCACCCCAACCACAACAGCAACAAAGGCCCTATGAGCATACGCGACAGACCCGTTCGATTTGATCTAAGGACAGTCAAGCCCGACATCGAGCTTTTTCTCCCCAATTACCCACCAAATGAGGATGAATGCACTGCGGCACGCAACGATGCAGATACGTGCATGGTCGATAGTACAGTAGCAGCACTACAACAAAACGTAGTGCTCAGAGGCAGACCGCCACCTATCGATCCCAGCGAAAAAACACTGTCCAGGACGACAAGATAAACGCTGGCTCAACTACGATCCGGGAAGAGTAGAAAAACAGCTACCTGGCGCGTATAAACCCAGAGGTCACCGACACATGCCCCAAATGCAATAGCCCACACGACACACTACATTTGCTAAATGAACCCTACCTCACTCACACCCATTACACTCTGGACCCATCCAATCGAGGCTGCTACTTTCCTCGAAGTGGACCTGGATCTCTAACTCAACATCCACTTTCCTTTCTAACCTATTCTTTCTCTCTTTTCATACTACGTACAAAAAGTCAACCCTGCCGTTACAACAACAACAACCGCTAACAGAGAGTCTCGATCTCCCAAAATGCAGCTGCTGCGCCGTCTGTGTGAGCGTCTTGTTGGCGCCGTTCTCCCATTCGCATTGACTTTGTTGTTTACAATTTAAAGCGAGTTAATTTGCGAAGCAGTTTATTATGAGACTGACTGGCGCCAATCGCCGAAAAAAAAATTGCCCACCACTGGCTTAGATCAGTTGGGAACTGCAAAAAGTAATGATATCAAAAATAGACAAGCAATGAGTGCTTTCAACTTTTTGATGGTAATGCTTAAGCTTTGAGGCTGAACTTTCGAAGTGCAAAAGCTTGAAGCTTTTGAGCGAGATAAGAAGCACCCATTAATTTTGAATGCGAAGCATTCGGCGACCTTTCTAATGTTTAATTAGTGAGTTTAGCTGCCTCTAGGTCCGAAAAAGTTGCGTTCATAAATGCTTCGCATTCAAAATTAGCGGGCGCTCTAAGCTCGCTCAAAAGCTTCAAGCTTTTGCACTAAAAAGTACTTGATTTATTTAGAAATATGTATTCTACAAATCGCTTACTTACTTCAAGACTGGCATAACTGAAACAAGTAAGAGCGCTGTAGTCGTTTTTCCCCTGACTACAAAATACACTGCTCAATTGAGTCACACATACAAACACACTCGCATACACAAACGCACACACGCACACTTAAGCGCGCACACGCTCACACGCGGCTCAGCTGCCTGCATGCAATGTCAACGTAGAGCGCAAACGGTAAGTGATAGTAGGCTGAAATTTGGACAGGAGTTTCCATTAGTGTTGAAAGTGACTACTAAGACGGGGTTTGGAAAATTCCACCTCCAAGGGGTGGTAAAGCGGCGGAAAAGTTTGTATTTGAAAATTTTTTTTCATCCGATTAGCTTGAAATTTGGTTTGTAAGCATAGTGTGTTCCCGATTTTGGAAAATCCACCCACGAGGAAAATGGCCCTACAGGCTATAAGTGCCAACTCTTCGAAATATACCATTATTCGCTCGGATCGTGAGTGGAACAAAGGCGAAGGACTTCCGTTCGTCATTCACCAAGCGATAAACATACTGACTACTGGCAACCACCAGCAATGACGAACACTTCGAGGTCCAAGGCATCGCGATCAGAAGCGGCGCAGACGAAATAGAGATCATAAACATCTAAATTCTCCATGTGACTGCATGCCGCGCAGGTTTTCGACCAAACATACAACATCTCTTGGATGGAGAAATGAGTACAGTGCTAGATGACTTTTATGCCCACAGTACGGCCTGACTCTCCGCATTGGGCTGCGACGCGAGAGGAGATCTCATTGAGGAACACGGCTGAGGCCGTTACCCAGGCCGAAAGAGGAGACGCCCTTAGAAAGGATGCTGCCCAAATCCCAAAATTCAGGCGCTCAGCGACGAGATCACCAAGATTGTCAAATAACACATGACGAAGAAATGGTTTCAGAAGCTTGACGGGCTGGACAAAGGCTCAAAAAATTGTGGAGCACCATCAAACAGCTCACCAATCCTCGCAAAAACGATCTGATGACTATTTCCTTCGGTGAGAACACGCCACCTAATCCTAAAAAGTGCGCAACAGGCTTTAATAGACAAGTTGTTCCACACCTTGCCTACTGGAACGAAATCAAACGGATGATTGTCCGGAAGATCCACAACCTCCCCACAGAGGACTCGATGGTGTCCTTCAGCGCAGAAGAAGTGGAGTTAGCCATAAAGGATTCGAAGCCATCAACCGCGATGGGACCGGATGGATTGCCAGCCATCATGCTGAAGCAAATTTGACCGCTGACTCACACACTTAACCTGTGTCAGGTCCCTGATCATCCCGAGTATCTGGAAAACAGAGCAGGCCACTGCACTACCTCGGCCCTATGCGAGCTCACCACCAGCATTGCTGAAGGCCTAAACAGTGTGAGATGGTTAGCCATACTATTCTGCTACAGGACCTCCTCCACAGCAGCCTGCCAAACTATATCAAGAGTTGGTTAGCAAACTACCTCTCCAGCAGGCAAGCCAAAGTTTATTTTCGTGGAAAGCAGTCTCAGACCCGAATCATAAAGCAAGGAGTACCCCAAGGCGGTGTCCTATCTCCCCTGCTATTCAACACCTACATAACAGAGATCCCACAACCTCCCTCCGAGTTTAAATTAATCACCTATGCAGATGCCTGCACATTTATCTCCACACGCACTGATGTCAAACAACTTGAGGAGAGCATCAATGACTACCTTCCAAGCCTTGCTAACTTCTTCGCTAGCAGAAACCTCAGCCTGTCTGCCACCAAAGCCTCGGCCAACCTCCTAAAAAGTTCAGGAGCTGCAATAAGATCCTGAAATCGATTGCAGGCAGCAACTGGAGAAAGGAAAAGGAGACGATCTCTACCACCTATGTACAAGGCCATAGGTAGATCCATGGTAAACTGATCCGCCCCGATAGGGTTCCCGTCTATAAGTGACGAAAATTCCGCGCTGCGAGTAGCTACAAGATGTCACACAATGACCCTTCCAGACCATCTCCACCAGGAGATAGATCCTCCCAGTCGGAAACCATAACCAACTCCTCACTCAGCAGTATCTCATCGGATGCTACTGCGAGTCTTATCCCAACCACGACTGCACCATTGAAGGCATGTCAATGAGATCCAAAGCTGTTCGCTAGGACCTGAGAACTGAACACCCTAAGGTCAGACAACGCTAAGGCCAAACAGAAGGCAGATGCCGACATGGTTTCCTGTACCATAAAAGCCTACCAAGACAATGTTGTCCTGGGATGCAGGCAGCCACTAAAGCCCTGCACGAGTAGAGTTTAAAATCAGTTCGTGAATGATTCTGATCAGAGTCAACGATTCATCGATTCAATAGACTTTGACACTTGGAATATTTCGTACGATTCGATTAAAACAGGTCAGTTCAAACAGCTCATGTTAGCAAAGCAACTAGAACAAACAAGCTCAACTAGATGATTAAATATCTCGTAGGGTCAGAATTCGGAATCGCTCTTTGTTCGCAGCTCTCGAGAGACAGCTTTTGCTCTCGGCGAATGACATGAGTGTCATCTCTTAGCTGCGATTGCCCTTATGCATTGATCCTGGCATGATTTACCACTTAATTGGCATTGACGTTTTTCATTATTACTATTTGTTATCCTTTTTGGTATTTTTTCACGATTTACGGAACGCGTGGCTCGCTCGCTTGCTATCCCCAACCCTGCGTAGGGTTCAACGTCCGATATTTCTGAGCAGTAATCATTTCATAGATCAAATCCTTATTGATTGGAGCCCATGAGCCGTTGAGGTGTTTTATTTCGAACGAATCAAACGAACCACCCATCGATCCTGGGGAGAAGACCCTCACCATTCGCACCAGGGCGACACTGGCTCAACTCCGATCCGAGAAAAGCAGTCACCGAAACAACTACTTAGACCGCATAAAACCAGAGGTTGTTGACGAATGCCCCAAATGTGGCCTCAGCCCACATAACATCAAGCACTTCTTCGAGTGCCCCCTGAACCCAACTGATCTCATACCCCTAGATTTGTGGTCCCAACCAGTAGAGGTAGCTTCCTTCCTCGACCTGGACAGGGAATAGTTCTCTACATCTAACAAATTATTGACCCTCTTCTTTCTCTTCCTCTCTTTACATACGTACGAAACTTCTCAGCCGTTACAACAACAACTACTCGCTGCGCCACAACCGACCATGTAAGAATCTACAATTCTCAACAATTAATGAAATATGTCAATGCTAATCCGATGGAAATTTGCGAAAGTTTCCGGATCCTCGTTTGGCTGATAACGCAACACAAGCTGAACCACATCTCAGCCTTCTACTCGACATCGAAGCCAGTCACTTACGTCGCTTTTCCTCGTTCTATCTTCTTCTTTTATGTAAACAAAAGTCACAATGTTCATTAGAACCAGATGATTCCAATTAATGGAAACGCTCTAGATTCGCACCGTTGTCAAAGAACTTTTCGCTCATCCAAACAATCCCTGACCTCATGGACGGTGCCTCTATGCGATTTTGAATTATAAGTACATTTATTTAAAGATATTGGAGCAATTTAAGTGCTAAAACTTAATCACATAAAACTAATGTTTTGATGTTAGGGCGGATAATATATTAGCGATAACCACTGGCTCCAAAAACCGTTTTGTGTATCTTGCTAAGCCGTTGAATCGCACCATTCCTATCAATCGATTTGTCTGATCCAAATCGGATCATATAGCAATCTTCCGGCCTGTTCCGACGAATCAGCATTTCAAGACTTTGTGCCAACGTTTATCAAGATAGTTTTAAAACTAACGAAGGAGACTGCCTGCTGACATGGCTTTATCGACTCAGCTTGTTACACTGATCAAGAAATTTTATGTGGACTACGAACTCTGGCGCTTTTAACAAATTAACACTGCACGCCATTGAACAGCTGACGAAGCAAACAGTATAATTGAGGCGAGAGAGCAATACGCAGCAGTACTTCCGCCCCAATTTATGGGCGATAGTCCACCACTAAACTACTGTTCTTTGCTGTGAAATATACACACATATGTACATATAAACAAACGAAACCTCAGGCAGCGCAAAGTTTAAACTATGCAAAAAGGCTAAGGAACCAAATCTGCTTTCACCTTTCGACCAAGATCCCGTGATTCCACCAAGCATTATAAAAAAAATAAGTTGCTCAGTTAGCTACATACATAGGTTAATGTGCACATGAAGGCTAGCAGGAGGATTTCAGTTTAAGATTTACATGGGTATTTACATATTTTAGCGTTGCACTCACCCTCTGTTCCTATGTACATATGTATGTATGAATGGATCTATGTAAGTTGTAGACCACACACGACCATAAGTATTATTCCGCTTTAGTTTTCCCGCTCATTCAGCCAACGCTACCGAATCGACGGCCGCGCAACAAATCAGCGCCGCAACAAAATAATTAATCCCGGTTACAAACACGCACACGCGCACTCACACACACTAAATACATACATACATTTGTATACGAACAAGCACGCAAAGCAGAAACAACAACGTCGTCATTGTACACACATACATATGTACATACATTTGTAACTTTGGTGCACCAAACTCGACTCTAGCCAACTCACGAGACCCTTTTATAATTGAACCAAGCGAAACCTTTCGTCACGCGCATAAAATCCTTCTGGTTGGCCTAAAATCGATGTCAGCATCGTGAGTACGTTATACACATTTTGTTTGATATTTGTTTTGAAACGTTGCATAAACTCCATATAAAAGATTTACATACATACATGTATGTATGTATATAAAAACAAATCTCGTACCAGATGCTGCCACACAAATGTATGTTTGTATATTTATGTTTGCATGTAGAAATACGAAGGTTTACATTCATATACATACATACAAGTCGCATATGCATCCGTGTATGTATGTATGCATATTATGTGCCCACTATATAAATACATATGTATGTATTCAGTAGACGTATACGCACAGGAGAACGAGCATTTTGATGATGCTCCAAATGATAATTAAAGAGTCGCGCGGGTGCTGAATTGATGCGTTTGCATGTGCATATGTACACAAGTACATACACACGACGAATGTGCACTCTTTTTGTTTTTGGTTTCGGAGTCGCAAAAAGGGGTAAATTTGACTTTCAATCACAGACACGCACATACATATACACACACACTTGCATGTTTTTGAAACAAAAAAGCACTTTACGCAGATATTTTAGTTGTATACATTGTACATAATAACTTGTTCGTACATACATACATACATACTACGAATGTATACATAATACTTTGCATTGGCTACTACTTGCAACTATTAACCAATTTGTTGCATTTGTCACAGGTCACTATGTTCACAGTTCTCTGCTGCACTACGTCGGTTGGGTACATTTCAACAATATACAGAAATTAACAATGCACACGATACATCGTTACATACATACAATTCAAAAAACGAGAACTGGAATTGTACATAATCAACCACAAACGCATCTAAACGCGATTGAGTCTCGAGACAAGTAAACAAGCGCGGCGACGCAGTCCAAGTCCACCCTCAACGGCAAATTGTAAATAACTGAAACTCGTTCGGCATTGAAGTCTTTCGTGGTGGCCAAAGCCAAACGCAGGTCCAAAATGTTGCTGGCTGTGTCTGTGGTGTTCCAGCAACCACCAACTAAATCAGCAACTTTCTTCCTGTCGATTGTTGCGCAACATGTTGCTGATAGCCAAGTTTGTGTATTGGCTTAGAGCAGCGGTAGGCACGAAGTTTGAGTTTGGGAGCTGAGCAACAGCAAAAACTGCAAAAACAACCGTTATTGTTGTTGTAACACAATGCGAAGCGAGGTTGTTGAAGTCAGAATTAAATTGAATCCCTGACTTTGATAAATACGTTAGTTTATAAGTTTGAATTTGAAAGTATAACCGTTTTGATTTAGGTTTAAATTTGTTAGCTGTTAAGATCTTGAATTTGTTATTTTACAACACTGAACATGTAAATGAAGTATTATGAGAGTAAGCCGGTTATGGTCACACAGAGAAAAAGTGACGCCGAGGACGGACGCAAAAACACCAATTTGAAACGACTCCCAACAGTAATTAAAGTAAAATAAATGTATTAAAAATAGAAACGTTTCCGCAACATTTTTCAAATTATTGTGTTTTCTCAAATTGACTGCGGCCGATCTTGGCAAGGAGATGCTGAAACCTGGATAATTGATTTGGACATTTTGCTGGCGATCGGGAGTTGAGCAAATGGAAGCTTAGACATTTTGCCGCCCATCGACAGTGGAGCAAATGGAGATTTGGACAAAGATGTTACCATTGGCGTGTAACAAATAGAACTTTGGAACTTGGACATAGATGTTACCTGTGGCGTGTAACAAATCTGGAGAATTATAGACCCTAGTGCTTGTGTGCGTGTGGCTGCAGTTTGGCGCGTATAAGTATATAAGCTGTATGTATTTGTTCGCATGCCGCCATATTACACACATACATATACAGAAATAGAAGATGCTGGAATTTCACGAAGTGGAGTGAAAGAGACAGAAACAGAAGTGGAGTGAAAGAAACAGAAAAACATAGTGAAATTCATTATTGGACTAGGTTATAGCTGATGCATAGATACAATACAAGAAGCGTTAAAATGAGTTCAGATGAAGAACAGGATCAACTTGAAAAAACCATGCGCGAAAAGGATAGTGATACGGATCAGCTTAATGTTTTGGTAAAATGCATGAACGAGATAAAATTATTGGTACAGCAAAATATTGCTTCAACGGACCAGAACAGAAATGATATCTCCTCCATATATAAAACAGTTTGTCCTGACTGCTTCACTGATTGGCAATCAACGCAGAGCGCAAACGGTAAGAGATAGAAGGCTGAAATTTGGACAGGAGTTTCCATTAGTATTGAAAGTGCGTACTAAGACGGGGTTTTGGAAAATTCCACCCGGAAAAGCGTCGGAAAAGTTTTCATGGGAAAAATTTTGATTTTCATCCGATTGACTTGAAATTTGGTTTGTAAGCATAGTACGCGAAATAATTCGACACGTGTTTTCCCGACTTTGGAAAATCCGCCCAGGAGGAAAATGGCCGGAAAATTCTGCATGCAAAAAACTATTTTTCATCGGATTGGCTTGGAACTCGGTTTGTAAGGATAGAATACGAAATATTTTCAAATGTGATTTTCCAATGTCGGAAAATCCGCCCCCCAGGCGTGAAAATTGCCGGAAAATTCTGTAGGCAAAAAATTATTTTTCGTCCGTTATGCTTGAAACTCGGTTTGTAAGGATAGAACACGAAATAATTGAAAATGGAATTTTCCAAAAGCGGAAAATCTGCCCCCCAGGCGTGAAATAGAATACGAAATAAAGTGAAATGGGGCGGTAACGATAACGATATTGATAACGATAACGAAACTGATGACGATAACGATTGCGATAGCGATAGCGATAACGGCAATAATTCACTATACTGATGGCGACGCAGCGAAGCGCGACGGGTTATATGCTAGTTAAACAAATATTTAAACAAATTAATCATGAACAGTCGAAACCATTGGATATGTGGACACCGAAGACAACTTCAAAGAAAGCAGACCAAGCAGACTCAATGACGTCAGCAGCGGCTGGAGCAGCACAGTATAAACCCGACCAGAAGACATCACAGACGCCGGAATGCGAAACACAAGAGCAAGTATATTTCAAACTACATGATCTGCCAGAGTATTCAGGCTCACCCGAGGATTGGCCTCTTTTCATAGCCAATTTTAATGACACGACAAAGGCCTTTCAATACAGTAACCGTCAAAATTTAATTCGACTACACAAATGCCTAACTGGAGAGGCCAGGGAAGCTGTGTCAGCAATGATGACAAATAACAAAATAACATTGTATCATAACAATGATACAAAATAATCGTTCTTACTGTGTCGTTTGTCAAAAAACTCACGTAATTGACCAATGTAAGAATTGGATGGAGGATATGGATAATACTGGAAGATTGGACTTTGCCCGATCCAATGGACTGTGTTTCTGTTGTCTAAGCAAGGGTCATCACATACAGGGATGTCTACAGAAAAAGGTTTGCATCATCAATGGATGCAATCGTGTGCATCACCAAACCTTGCACTATGATTCAACAAACAGGCAGCTCCATGGGTACCAAATTGTACTACAGGTAAATCCACAACAAAAGCTTCATAACATATCTTGAATTGTCAGGAACAAAGTAACGGATTTTTATTCAAAATAATCCCGATAAATCTGTGGACCCAATGGACGACTTGAAGCATTTGCCATTTTCGACAAAGATAACTCAGTTACAATAATGGATGAAGATATAGCAATTAACTTGGGACTAACAAGTATGAATTAGCTA